>JAQQTO010000043.1:0-172500 GCA_029884595.1 Ormosia semicastrata
AAACCTTGATGTTGACCTTATCTCAGTCCCCCATTTCACCAAGTACGTGAGGAGTAAGGGTCATGTTGGTGACTTTGAGCTTTGGTATAAGTTTGAGGATCAAGGTTTTCGTGAGTTGAGGAAATTTTCCAATGATGTTGATGTTAGGCATGTCATTGAAAGGTTTAGTAAAAAAGAAGTAAATTTGCTTCAACTTTATTCTTATCATGTGGTGGAGGATGACGTTGACATAATTGCACCACCACATCCAATTCCTGAACCCCAAGTGGAAAAAAATAGGGAGGTGGAAGATGTTGATGATGAAGACAATGAGGAAGGTGAATTGAATCTAAAGGGGTGTGATTTCGATGATAGTGACTTGGAGAACCCAGACATGTTTTGTGAGAGTATGATTGTAGAAGGTGTGATTGCTAAAGTTGACTAATGGTTGCAGACACTAAAGCCCACACAATAAACTAAAAATGCCCTCACACAACAAACTGAACAAGACCCCACACAACAGACCCAAGAAGATCCTACATATAAGATATAAGATGGCAATGGATCAGGAACAACATTAAGGAGAAGAAAGGTAAAAGTTACCAAAAAAAAAACAAATAAAAGAGTAGCAAATACACAAGATAGGGCACCCCGAGCACGCACACAATCAATCGAGCAACGTAGCAACACACAGCTTGTAGTTGGAGAGAATAGAGATGGTGTTTGCCATTCAGACTATGCTGACAATGATAAGTTGGCAAGTTTGGATGGTTCTGATGACAAAGGTAAAATGCCAAGGTACCCAAAGTTTAATTAGAAAATTGACATGCATTGAAAAATCAAGCTGGTGGTTGGTTTGAAGTTTACTAATTTTAGGGTGTATAGGGAGGCCCTTAAGCAGTATGCTATTGAGAATGAGATTGATTTTGACTACATAAAAAATGAGTCTAGGAGGAGTGAAGTGCAAGAGGAATTGTGGCTAGAGGATTCATACATCGAGCACTCAAGATGGTACTACATTCTAGATTAAATCATTTTATCATCCAGAGCACAACTGCAGTTGGGCAAGAAAGAATACAAAGGTCAATGCAAGGTGGTTGGCAAAGAAATATGCAGACAATGTCAGGGACCAACCTGATTGGAATCCAGTTGCTTTTGCTAATCAAGTGGAAAAGGATTGTAGCATCAAGGTGTCTCATTACCAAACATATAGGGCAAAAAGAATGGCTAAGGAGCAGATCGAAGGGAAGCATGATGAACAATTTGGAAAAACTATGGGACTACTGCACTGCTGTTAGAGAACATAACCCTGGAAGCACACTAAAGTTGCAATTGGAAGCCTCACTATTTAACCGGATGTATTTATGCTTGGATGCATGCAAGAAAGCATTTGTAGCTACTGTAGACCAGTGATTTGCGTAGATGGATGCTTTTTAAAAGGGCAATTTGGGGGACAACTCCTATGTGCAGTTGGGAAGGATGCAAATGACAATATGTATCCACTAGCTTATGCTATTGTAGAAGTAGAGTGTAGAAACAGTTGGGAGTGGTTCATCAATTTATTGTTTGATGACATAGGAGGTGTTGAAGAGAAGGGATGGGTTATAATGTCTGATCAACAAAAGGTTTAATTACTAACACACTATTGGCTTGCTTTATGTAATTTTTAGTCATTAAATTCAACGCTTATTTATTTTGGTTTTGTGTTTTTAATAGGGGTTGACAGAAACATTGAGAAATGTGGGAGTTAAAAACAAGTTTTGTGTAAGGCATTTATATGTCAATTTCAAGTTGAAGTTTAAAGGAAAGTATTTGAAGGATGATCTATGGAATGCAACAAGAGCAAGCACCTATAATGAATTCAAGCATCATATGCAGCAGTTGGAGAGGCTGGACACATTGGCAACTGCATGGTTAAGTAAATTCCAACCATCTCAGTGGAGCAGGCATACTTTCAACCCAGAGCATAAGTGTGACATTCTACAGAATAATATAGTTGTGACATTCAACTTATTTATCCTAGAGGCCAGAGATAAACCAATAATGACTATGTGTGAGATCATAAGGAGGTTGCTGATGAAGAGATATGTTGCAAAGAGAGAAGGAATGACCAAGTACAATGGACCAATATGTCCAAGGATCCAGATCAAGCTTGAGAAATCTAAACAACAATGTATAGGCCTGATTTGTTATATGGCAGGAGATGGAAGATTCGAGGTTGAAGGTATACATGGACCTATAAGGGTGGTCAATTTAAATAATCAAACATGTAGGTGTAGGAAGTGGGAGTTGACTGGCATACCTTGTGAGCATGCAGTGGCCTGCACCTATAGGGTGAGAGAGGTTCTTGAAAACTATGTGAACAACTATTATTAGAAGACCACTTTTATGGAGGCCTATAATCCAATAGTTGCCCCAGTACCAGGAGAAGAGGATTGGCCAGAAACAGAAAATGATCCCATTAATCCTCCCATCTATAGGGTTGCACCAGGGAGGCAAAAAAAGGCTAGAAAAAGAGCTACAAATGAGTCATTAAATCCATATAAGATTGTAGGAAAGGGCAAACAATGAGGTGTGGTTAATGTGGTAGTACTGGCCATAATTCTAAGAGATGTAGAGGTGCAGGTGCATCTACTCAACAAAAGAAAAAAAAAAGGTCTACAAGCATCTGCAGGAGAATGGACGGGCACCACTATACCTGAGACTATTGCACCATATTTGGATTAGACATCATATTTGGTGATTGATTAATTTGGATTTTTTGGGATATGTAATCACCATTTTGCTAGATGTGTTATGTGACTTGGTTGGGATTATGTTAGTAGAGCACATTTTGGGTTTATGACTATGTTGGATTGTAATGAAATGCAATGAAATGACTATGTTGTCTGTTTGCAGACATTTTTGCTACCTTTTTTTGTGTAGTTTATGAATGATTAGTTTTTTTCCTTTTAAAATCATCTTATGGAATCTATAGTTTTGATGGTTAGTAGTGGATACTCTTAAGGATTCTGTGTTTGAATGGAATCTGATAGTTTTGATATGGGCGCCCAAGCACTGCATCTAGGGCGCCTAAACGCGCATTACACATAAATAAACCATGTGTTAGAATGGACCAGCGCCTAGGCGCTTAATTGAGGGCACCTAGATGCGCACTACACAGTAAGAATCCTCTACTATGGGCTTGGGAGCTCAGACGCCAAAGGCATGGCGCCTAGGCGCTGAGTGGACAGACTGAATTCTTTGAATTTGCCTCCAAATATCTATCTACCCCACTGGTGACCATTGACATTTGATTGGCATTGACAACTAGTATCCGCTACCTTGGTTGTCACTAATGACTAACCACCATAAAGCAGTTGTGTTTATCATTTAGCACTATAGAGTGACCATTACTTCTAATTGTTTCCTATAACTATAATAAGTGCCATTTAGAACCACTACCACTGTTAACTATACCCACTGACATGTATATGTCGTGAACTACAATTTCAAATTGTAATTAAGTGTAATTGTATTTTTCAAATATATTTCTATCTAACTAAAATGGAATTATATTATAAATGTAACTCATATTCAGATTCAAGTTGCAGGCTACTTAAAGTAATTCATTTATGTAACTCATTTGGCAGTATATAATATAGAAGTACATATACTTTAGCATAATATAGCAGATTAATATAGCAATATATAGTATAGTAGTATATAATTTAGCATAATTCATTTCAGTAACTCATTTCTGTAATTCCTTTAGTAGATTAAAGTAATTCATATAGCTTAGTAATTCACATTTGTGTGATATAATTCTTACCTTTTTTGCAAGCCCCAGTTTGATTGTATCCATTATACTTTTAACTTGATATCATTGAACTAAGCTTGCACATTCATTAAACTTTACACTATTATTTTCCACTAATACAACATCAAATGAAATCCAACATTAAACTGAAAAATAAAACGAATGAGATCCAACATTATACTTTCATTCATTCATTCATTTATTAACCATGAAAGTTACATAATTTCATCAATCAAAAAATATTAACAACAATACACATAAATATTTTGCATAGCCCTTTGCCTACTGGTGCCTTGGTTTTGTACAACACTCTGCCCACTAAATTTTGCACAACATTTTGCCTACTGGTGCCTTCGTTTTTTAGCAACTAAACATAAGTATCACACAAATAACCCAACTTAGTAGCAGCAACCCCACAAGTATTTTCTCTCTTCTTCTTAGATTCTTTAGTTCTCTTGCCATGCTTTGCTTGTTCCTCAATAACTCATTAATGTTTGCATTTTGGTAGTTGTTCATAGGTGGATCAGGCCAATGAAAGTATCTACATGCACCATTGTCCCCATAGTTTGGACAACCAAAAAACCTCATTCCTGGGTTGTTCGCAGTCCATGAAGTCATCACTTTTGCCGTCTGACCACAGTAGCAAAAAGGAACAACCTGGCCACCAATGATACTCTCTGTGTTCAACCCAAGATATCGCACAGAAGAAGATGAATATGAGGAAGCCATAGATTTGGGATATGGTAAGGAGATCCAAGCCTCCACTGTTTCGATTTTGAATTACTTTTTTTTTGGTAGATTGAATTTGATGATATCTAAGAAGCATGGAAACGGATGAATTTAGGGTTTAAGTGTAGATTTGGGGAAAATGGAGTTGAAGGGAGAAAAAAGAAGAAAGTGTGAGTGAGTGGGTGACTTGAGAACTGGTGAGAACGGTGAGGAGCACAGCTACCAAGTACTACTGCATCTGAAACTATCTCGTATGGGACATCTGTTTGGACTGAAACACACATTTTTGGTAGCAATTTGGGGGGGGGGGGAATGAAGGCGTGCTCGGATTGAAAAGGAAAATTTTGTGAGGCTCCGTCAGATTTGGATGGAAAAATAATAGAAGGGCTGTTTTATAACGTCCTAACAATTTAAGTAGGTGAGTTAGGAAGTTTTATAGTATAGGTTTTTTTTTTAAAAATACACAAAGTTGGAGGGAGTAATCTATATTTTGGCCCAAAGAATGTTCAACTCTAGTTAACCCCACTCATTAGTCATTATCATTCATATTCCTTGGTGAGCTGATCCTTTTGAGGCTTTCAGCCAGGTTATGCATATCACTAAAACTAAAGAGTAATGGCTTATTTTAGATTCTTTCCACCATCAAAGCTCAATTTGAGTTTCTAACTAGACTTTGAAGGAAACAACTTTTTTTTTTAATTTTATTTAAGATCATTTTTTGGTGTTTGAGTAGAATATTCTCACATACATTTCTACGAGACTAAATGCTAATAACACGGCTCTTTTACCACCATCATCTAACTTTAGCTGATGTCCACAAAGAATCTAAAACAAATAAGTTATAAACTTATAGAATAATATTATATCTTCCTATTAAATTTCCTTATATCTTTTCAGATACTTAAAACAAAATATTAAAAATATAAGAGTATTTAATATCTTACAAAATAAAAAATCAATTAATTCATTTTTAAGTAATTAAAAAGATTCTTATGATTTCTCATCAAGAAGATATGGAATAATTCAAACCTAAAAAGGTGTTGTTTGCTGCCTTCCTCACCAACATATCTGGATGGGTGTTCTCTTGATTTGCAAGTTGCAACACATATCTCGATCCAAATTTGGAGTTGCTTGTTACGAGAATTGAATCTGAAACGTTTTCTTGAAACTTATTTGGCCTTAGAATAAATAAGATAGGCTTTTTCCTCTTTAAATTCTTTTAGATAAAAAAAAATCGTAACATGTGTGAAAATCAATTTTTTTTGGGGTCCTTGTTTTAAAATATAAAAAAAAACCAAGCTAAGCCATTTTTCACATTTATACACGGACGAGGGCAAGCATCGGAGGGGACAAATGTTTAACGTGATAATCGCCATTCAGCGCCGAATCCAAAGGGCGAGTTTCGTAATTTGAGCATTTGGGACAGTGCTCAGCTTCCACAAGTTTCATATTCATTGCAACAACCAACCACTTCCACAACTTGCAATACTGCTCGTGACATATATTTGGAATCTCATACCATAATATATTTAGTTATGCGGTAGAATTAAAGTAAAAATGTGAAAAAATACGATAAATTTAATTATAATTAAATAATAAAAATAAGAAAAATATAAAATATTATGAGTAAAAATATATAGGTAAGTAACATTACTTGACAACTTGACATCTCATATAAAATCATAAGTTCTCGTGACATTGAATAATGAGTACACTAAATTTTATAGTTAATCTTATAAAGAGGAATATTAATAATATATTTTTTAAATATTATTTTTAATATTTATTTTATTATTAGTTTAGTTTATATATTTAAAAATATTATTATAAAAATATTAATAACACTTATTTTTAAATTAATAATAAAATAATTCTTAAAATAAAAAAATATTACTAATATTTCTCTTACTTTAAAATGACTTGGATGCCTTGCTCCACCTTAATCAATTAATACTCTAAAATGCCTTTCATGCCTTGCTCCACCTTAATTCATAATTGATTATTATAAATATTAAATAAGCGCAGCAAATGCAAATCTAGAAGATTGAAACAATTGTCTCTTGCTAAAATTTAATTGACAATTGCTAGTTTGCCATTGGTTAATTACCTGATTTGAACATCATGATCGCTTTTTAAATTATGACAAAGCCAAATGAGGGTTGTTTCTTGTCTCATTGCTACGCAAGGTAAAGCAAACACACACACGCGTGTGTATATATATATATATATATATATAAAGGGAAGGAATGCGCATCTCCGTGATGTATGGACCATTACTCCATCCCAATGTGCTGAGACGGGCTTTGCTTACGCTTTACGAGTGAGTAACCTACACACTTTCATTAACTATCTGTTTGGATCTTAGAAATTGAATAAAATTAGAGTTTAAAATTAGAATTAAATTTTTTAATTTTAATTTTTATATTTAAAATATTATTTAAAATTACAATTAAAATTTTATAAAATTAAAAAATAATTAATTTAAGTATTTCTTAATTCTTAATTTATATTTTAAAAATTATTAATTTTATAACTTAAAAATTAAACTTTCTTTCCATATTTATTTATGAATAATCATATTTATTAAAATTTTATATTTATATATAATTTTTTTATATTTTGTATAAAAATTATTACAATAAATTTTTATTTTAAAAAAAAAATTCATAAATTTTTTTTTTATAAAAAATATGACTATTATATTTTAAAAATATTATTATATGAATATTTTTATTAATTTTAATTTTTTAAATATTTTTTAATATTTTAAATCATACTTTTAAATAATAAAATTATAATTAAATTTAAAATTAGAATTTCTTCTCCTAATCCTAATTCTTTATAACCCTAAATATAAAATTTAAAATTTTAAACTAATTAAAATTTTAAAAAATTTGAATTAAAATTAAAATTTTATATTTCAATTCTAATTACATTATCTAAATATACCATCAACTCATTCCTTCCTAGATAGGAAAGCAAATCATCCCCAGTTGAGACTTGAGAGGCCAGATTTTCTTCCTTTTTAAACATTTTATCATATGACTACAGAGAGAGAACCACACATCATATACACAAGCTTTTTTTTTTTTCTAATTGACAATTGATATGAAAAATCTTGGAGAATTTAATCAGTAATTGATTACACAACATACTTACTAAAAAATACACACATATATCCAAATAAAATATAAAAGATTTTACCAATTATGTTAGCTGACATTGTATACATGAATTGTATACAATTAATTGTAATTTTCATATAACTTAAGTTAAACTATTTTAATTTTATTCTAAAAATTATGATATGCACATCCACGGTATTTACTAGTTTCGTAAATTTTGGGAAAGCTAAGGTCAATAAGCATCCAATAAATAAAAGACCACATTAATTTTTTTTTCTGCAATATTATTCCCTTCACTTATTTGGTGGGTTTAATGTTGGTGGCCGAGGAAGAGCGAGAGGAGGGTTTCTGGATGCGTTATGTTGTGTACTTGCGTGTGTGAGCAATGAGCTTTATATGCTAAATAGTTGCCTCTTCACTCCATTCAGCTCTCACCACACGTGTTCTTCTCTTCTTTCTCGCTCTCCCTTCCTCGTTTTCTTCGCTAGTCCAATACCCTTTCCTTTCCAATCTCACAAACAACAACAACACCAATGGGAGACCAGAAGAAGCCCAAAGGCGCGTGGCCCACCGTCAAGCCCTTCGTCAATGGTGGAGCCTCCGGCATGCTCGCCACCTGCGTCATTCAACCCATCGACATGATCAAGGTCTAAAAGCTCTCACCTTTCTACCATTTTCGTGTTGATTCCCCCAAATGAATTACTGGGTCTCTCAGATCTGTGGGTTTTGTATGCGATCCTCGTTACAATGATGGTTTTTGTGTTGTGGGGTTTGATTGTTTTGATGGGGTTTGGTGTATGTAGGTTAGGATTCAACTGGGTCAAGGTTCCGCTGCTCAGGTCACATCCAACATGCTCAAGAATGAGGGTGTTGCTGCCTTCTATAAGGTTTTTGCGATTCTTCCCATGTTTTTGTTTTTTATTTTATTTATTTTTTGATGTTGTTTCACTTTCTCCAATGATGGATCCTTGCTTGATTTTTGCTGGAATGCGTTTGGGTTCGGGTTATTGATGTTTTGGGGATACTTATGTTGATGGTTCCAATGTGGGATGCTAGTGTTATTGATTCCAGTATGCGCCCAATGTTGTGTGCTGTGTTTCTTTCACTTGTTTATTTTTTACCTGGCTATAGATCTGCAAGTGGAAATGGATTTTATGCATTTTAGCTTTGGTTTATGAGTTATTAAGTGGTTTCTTATTGATGAGTCACTGTTTTGTCCAGCTTTGAACTTAGGCTTTGGATTTGGTTTTATCATTTATCCTTCCCTGAGGTATACAATTATACATCTACTGGTGTCTAAACTGAGTCACTTTATGCAGGGTCTATCTGCAGGATTACTGAGGCAGGCTACATACACCACTGCTCGACTTGGATCATTCAAGTGAGTTGTTATGATCACGTTCATCACTCTTAATCCATCAAAAAGGATAAATTTTATAGCTTTTCTTTCTAAGGCTTTGTATTATTACTTTGTATTTTTTATGCAATTAGTAGCTTTAATCACTAGAAGGCACATCATCTTATATGGTTTTAAGGGTATTGCATCGTTTCTTACTTAATGGTTTTAATGCTTTTTAGAATCTTGACAAACAAAGCAATTGATGCTAATGATGGCAAGCCCCTGCCTCTCTATCAGAAAGCTTTATGTGGGCTGACTGCTGGTGCTATTGGAGCGAGTGTTGGTAGTCCTGCAGATTTGGCACTCATTCGAATGCAGGCTGATGCAACTTTACCTGCTGCTCAGCGCCGAAATTACACAAATGCCTTCCATGCACTTTATCGTATTGTTACAGATGAAGGGGTTTTGGCGCTATGGAAAGGTGCTGGGCCCACTGTAGTAAGAGCCATGGCATTGAACATGGGGATGCTTGCTTCTTATGACCAAAGTGTTGAGTTCTTCAAGGATTCCCTTGGTCTAGGTGAAGCTGCTACTGTGCTAGGTGAGTAACCATTTTACTATTGTTGAATAATTTTATTTGAACTCATTGGCTTTAGCTTCCTACACTGTCAGAGTAGGACAATTGAACTCAACTTTACTTCATAACATACTAAGGGTAAATTACACTTGCAAAAGCTTTTGTCCAAATTAATTTCAGTGCACTATGTTTAAAACCTTACATTATGCCTACTTAATGTTTCAAAATTACACACTTTACTCCCTTGGATTCCCCTTGAAGATTTTGTAATACTGAAACTGTTATAATTTAGTTAAACCTTACAAAAGAAGGGTCATTTTCCACATCTGCTATAATTTTCTTTGCCAAAAATTTTCCAACAGATACACAGTCTTTCCCATTTCTGTTTTTTACTGTTTAGGGCCAGAATTTATTGTTTGATGGCTCTCCTCTTTTTTCTACAATTCAAGCATGAAACACACTGTCACTTCTACTAGTATGCTTTAGAAGACAAACATCAGTGCATCTTTTGTGATGTTTGTACTATTTAGGCAAAAAAAAAGGATCACTTGCAGCATTTCTGAATATTCATCGGGGTGTAGTTTATCCTTTTGAAACTAATGAGTGTAAATAGTAGGATTTTAAAGTTAGAGCACTAATGTTGATTTGGGTGAAATCTTCAAGGGGGATGACTGTACCCAGATATTGAAAATGGTCTAACATGAACCCTAAATGTTTGGGAGGGAGAGTACTGGTTTCCGTTAGGATGTGCTGAGAGCATTGTTTGACATCTCATCCTTAAACACATTATATCTAGATTAAAACATTCCTATTTCCTATAATGACAAGTTCTAGACATAGAGGAGAGCAATAGCTGTTTGGGAAAATAATATACATAATCTTCAATCCATATGTTTTAATATAACTATGATTACTTTAAAATTATCCCTCTTTAAAATACTGAAAATTTTAAGTTTTGAATTTACTCGCCAAAGCTTCAAAATCTAAATTTGATGAGACTGTTGCCTTTTATTGATGGATTTTTAAGTTGCCAAGATCCAGTGGGATACTTTATAGTTATTCTTTGTGACTTTTGATGATAACTTCTTATCTTCCCTTCTTTGATATGTGCTCAAGATTGTAGATGCAGACCATGAAAACATATTACATATACAAGTCAGCTTTTTGGTGAAATACAAGTTGGTTTTTACCCTTCTAAGAATTATTTTGTTGCATATATAATCCAAATAAATTCAAACGTATATTTTAGTGTCAATCTATAGCATGATGAATTGGAACAGAATAGAGATACTCTAAAGATATGAATGAGAACAGCTTAGATGAATTGAAGATTAGATTTTAATCATTGCTTTTCAAAAGGGAATTGAGTGGCAGTAACGAATCCTAAGATTTTGGAAGCTAATGTTAGATGGCCAGGGGTTAAACAACAGGTGAATTGAAATTGAACACTAAAGGTGCAATTGACCTGTTTTATTTTGGAAACTAAAGTCTAATATGAAAAATGATTAGGCTGATTCTCAGACAGATTGTTACTAGAGAGTTGTTAGCTTTAAGTTTCTAATCCAAATAGGTACCCTCTTGAGTGGGGTTGGAAATGAGTTAAGCTAGTCAGGCCTAGCATACACTTGGCTCAATAAGAAATCAAGCTTATTTTATTGGCTTAATTTGGCTCACCTTTAGCTCATGAGTTGCTTGAGCTCAATGAATCAAATATTGAATCTTGTATTAATTGAGTCTTTTGGGGTGAATGAGTTAATTTCTAATTTGTAACTCAATAAAATAATTTTTTTTACATTTTTTTAGTTAAAAAAAATAATTTAGTCAGACCAACAATAAAATCAAATGTTAAAATATATTAATAATAACATTATTATTATTATTATTCAAGCCGGCTCACGAGCTAATTAGCTGAATATGTGAAAGCTCAAAGTTGGCTCATTTAACAAACGAGTCAAAATTCTTTGTTCGTTTTTAGCAAATGGAGCTGCGGGTAGGCACAAGAGCTGGTTCAGCACATTTCCAGCCCTACTGTTGAGTTTGAATTGCTATAATTGTGTAATAAACCCCCCCCCCCCTCCTTTTTCAAATTTTTCTTTGATCAACAATAAAAGTAGTGTCATTTAAATGATACATGAAGGTAACTGTTATCCAATCTGAATAATGCTTATAAAAATGAAATTTTAAAAGTTTATGAGCAATCAGTGATTGCTCAAATACTTGAATAAGATTAAAAATTTAGGAATTTTTTTAACCTTGTGCATTTTTAATTGGATAGGATGATTGTTGAGCCCTTAACAAATTACTTATGTACCAAATTTTTTGGCCAATTAAATAACTACAAGGTGTGTGATTCCTGCAATTCAAGGTTTTGGGGAGTGTCTCTGCAAATCAGTGATTCAGTGAAGGTTGAAGAGATTTCTTATTTGTTTTGGCCTATCTTATTTTGGTCCAAACTCTAGGTTAGAGAATTGTGCACACATCAAAAGTGGACTGGAGTAACCTAACAGGATTTGATGGTCCAAGCTGATTGAATTTGGACCATCTGTTAGCCTTTCAAAGAACAGCAGGAAAGTTTAGCCCTGTTTTAACTTGTATGTTGCTTATCAAATTATATGATTGTTTCTTCTAGCTAGGGCATAGGTATGATGTTTGTTTATCACTGAAGTGGAAAAAAAAAATCATCTGCAAAGCTTGTAAACTCACCTCAAATACAAATAAATTAAGTTAAAATAGTATCTTACTGTTTTGACTTCTTAGCTTGGAATTGTTCCTTTTTAAAATGCAAGTGATTGTGTTAAGATTATTGTCTATCAAGAAAAAGGGCACTAGTGGTGGGTAAAGACTAAGGACTGATGTTTGAGACATTAATTGATCCTGTTTTGTTGCATCAAGTTGGTTATTCACGTTGCGAGTAATTATAGTTTATCCTCATTTAAACTATGGCTTTATTGATCTTTGGAACATTGAATCTGGTTCTTGATCTGGTCAATGTCCATGATACTTTGTGTTCATGAATTCTTATGCACCCAATCGAACACTGCATATTCACCTTTTGCTGGTCACTTGCGTTTCCATTGGTGCTTTTGCAGAGCACTTTGTCTAATCAGATATGATGCTTTTTAGTTTATTATTTGCATTCCAAGTTGTAATTCTGGAGACTCTTGGTTTTTTGCCGTTGTAGGATATTATGGAGGCTTATATAATATTTCACTCATATATCATGATTTCTAGTCTGAGTTAAGGTTCTGTAAGGGAATTGATCTCTCATTTTCTTCTAAATGGAAATCTTTGATATTCCATGTGGAATGTGTACCATAAGCTACATATTTGAAAATCTCTTTTATACTGCCAAAGAGTTATTCTCACGGTTTGCTAATAACATCTCTTCTTTTTTAGGTGCAAGTTCTGTTTCTGGATTTTTTGCAGCAGCTTGCAGTTTGCCATTTGACTATGTCAAGACCCAGATTCAGAAGATGCAACCTGATGCTGATGGAAAATATCCATACACTGGTTCTCTTGATTGTGCTGTCAAAACCTTGAAATCAGGAGGACCATTGAAATTTTACACTGGATTCCCTGTCTATTGTGTTAGAATTGCTCCTCATGTCATGGTATTCTCTTCTGTCACATGTCCTGTCTACAGTGATTCTTTTTGTTTTTGTTTTTTGTTATGTTCTTTAATTATATTTTTATTATGCATTTAAGGGTTTTCTTTAGTTTATCTTTTGATATCTGATTATTTGTTAATTGCTTCTGCAGATGACATGGATTTTCCTTAACCAGATTCAGAAATGGGAGAAGTCCTATGGGTTGTAGTTCTTTGCGGTGACGGGCATTTTCAGTTGAATTCAAGCTTTGAGCATTGAATAATTTGTTGGCTGTGTTGTAGCCGTTTTTGGCAATTAAACACCAATGGAGCTGATCATTTTTGAAAAGATTTAATTAATCATGCGACTGAAGCGGGAATTAGACATAGCTTACATTGTACTAGTTATATATATGAATTGGATGCGGCTGGAGCAGAATAGTATAATTTCATTCTTGAATGGATGTGATTGAGAAACTTGTGGAGTTATCCTAAACTAGAATAAGTACTCTATCCTCATAGACACCATTTCAACATCAAGTTTTGTAATTCCTTTCCATATCTGGAAATATTTCTTGCACTTGAGGATCCATTCATTGCTTATTTGTCGAACGCTTTTCCCTTTTAACTACTTTTTTTATTAAAAAATTGTCGTTAATCTGCTTTTTACATAAATTTGTGATTAACATATAATCACAATATGAACAAGAAGAAAAAATGATATGAATATAATTGATATATATGCTTTTTAAAGTTGAACTTTTTAATTGTGTAACTATTAGATGATAATATTAAAAATAAATTGTAATGATAGTAGATAAAATAAAATGCGTCAAAATTAAATGCAACACTGCAATTATAATTGTAGATATTTACTGGTATGATTTGAGGAATGGAATCTGGAGTTTTTTACTCACATAATACAACTTTCATCTTTATTTCTCATATTACCTCACCTTCATCTTTATTTCTCAAAATGTGCTTTTCTTTGGCTATGTAGACAAAATCGACTTTCTAACGTGAACTTTTATTATTATTATTATTTTATTATATATTGAGAAGTTAGTTTGGGAAAAATTGACTTTCAACTTAATAGTTTTTTTTTTGTCAAACATAGTTGGGAAGCTGGTTTCTCCGGGCTAACTTCTCAAATATATATATTTTTTCTCATATAAAACCATAGTTATGTGGGAACTTCTTGGGTGGAGAGTAATTCTTGGGTGATGATTTCTTCTTCCTTTAGATATGTAAATCATATCTTAACACGTGCAAAGTTATGTGTACCATGTTTAAAAATACACATATCTCTATTAATATAATTTTACACATATTAAAAATAATTTGTATGTCTAAGATGGAAAGTTCCTACTCAAAAATTTCTCGTGCAAGATATATTGTAGTAAGCATGCATTTAAAAAAAAAAAAAACTTAAGTGGGAAGTCCGTTTGCTTCAAACCAATTTCCTACTTATTTCTTCTTTAACAAAAAAAACAAGTGAATAGTCGGTTTTTAATGCAACTTTGCTTTAACCGCCTTCATAACTATGTTTTCTTTAAAATAAAATAAAAACTATTATGTTAAGAAGTCAATTCCTCTCAAACCAACTTCTTAAAGTATAATAATAAAAAAATTACGTTAGGAAGTCAGTTTAGCCAAACTAACTTCCCAATATTGCAAAAAAGAAGAAAGCATTTTGAAAATTAAAATTGAATGTGCGATAATGTGGGAAACAAAGTTGAAAGTTGTATTATGTGGGTTAAAAAACTATGGATTCTGTCAAAGAGAGAACAGGTTTTCATTGGTGGGATTTTGTCAAGTGGTTAAAACACGATTTCCTGAATCTCAAGCATGAAAACAGAATTGACCCACGACTGTGCATGCGGACATGGTGACGGCTTAAGAATATTTCATGAGGTCTTCTACCTTTGTTGCTCAACAGCGGCTGCGGCGCTAACAAAAGAAGAGAGTCAACGACCTTGTCAAAATGAAAGTAGTGGAATAGGGTAAACTTGGGGTGGTTTTATTTGTTTATGGACTAAGCCCACATAGGAGTACTTAAGTTAGGCTTTATTTTGTTGGGTCTCGTTTTTTAGCCTACAAATAATGGTGGCTATTTACAAGTCTCAAAAAATTCTCACTAAATTTAAAATCTTTTTCTTTATTTATTTAGTTTTATTTTATTGTTTTAAGTCTTGTTTCAGAATTTATTTTTCTGGTTTTTATCTTTGTTTGTGGGGTTATTCTCATATTGAATGTGTACACGCAATATTTTATAATTTTATTTTTATATTAAATATTTATATATTTATTTTATTTTGTACAATTCAACCAGTACGACCAATGATTCACCCGTTCAGTTGAACTAGTAATCTATCAACCCAATACCTTTGTCGAGTCAATGATAGGTTCAAGTTTTATAACTATAGTTTAGGATGAAATAACAACTAATCCAATTCAATTAGTTCTTTAGTATAGAGAACTAATTGGTTTGGTTTAAATTTCGAATCTGATTCAATCCAAACTAACTTCAATTGATTTGGATTGAATCGTTTTAAATAATTTTCAACCAAAATTTTTTTTAAGACCAAACTTTTATGACATAAAAGCAACTTAGTCCTTTAAAAAGAAAAAAACAATAAATAAAAAGTAATAGAAAATAAAGATGGCTCATTTAACATGCATAAAATAACATTTGATTGGGGAAGGAACATCGAATGAGAGAAATATACGAGAAATTAGAGTTATTTTAGGTAAAAGTATAAATTTAATAATAATAAAAAGTATTATATAAAATTAATCAATTTGAATTGGATTAATTTTTTTTTTAAAATTAAAATCGAAAACTGATACAATCAAATAGGCTTTCAAAAAATCAAACTAAAAAGAACTAACTTTTTTTTGTTTTAATTGGATTTCTATTTTTGGTTTTAGTTCCTATTTTGGATTATATTTAAACACCCCTAAATTACAAGTACCATAACATCTTGTTCCATCATTTCTTGTTTGAGTAATGATATCAACACCTATATATTCCAATGTCACTTTTCAACACCACTTTTTAGATTTGATTAATGATGTATAAATTTATGGTTAATCGCATGTATTGGTTGATTAATAAGTAAATCCAAGCTTCAACTCTAAACTATAAATTTACTCATTAACTAACCAATACACATAATTAATTACGAATTTGTACATCATTAACTGAGTGTAAAAAGTGATGTAAGCTAATAATATTTGCAAACACACATCCCAATATCTTCTCTCTCTACCTTTTATTTTTGAAATAAATAAATTTAAAAACATAATGTAAAAAAAAAGAAATTCAGGTCGGTGTTAAGGTCCTTAATACTTCAACAGGGAATGGTCAAGACTTCATCAATGAAATGGAAACAATGTGGCTCGTTTGGTTGGATTTTGTGCAGATGGACTCAGGAGCTTTGGTGTATTAATTTTTTCCAAACGGTTCATTGCAAAAACTCATATCTTCAGCAGACACTAAGTATGTCTTTCTAGCATGGGAAAAGCTATAAGATATTGCTCTTGGCATAGCCAAAGGAATTGAGTATCTTCACCAAGGTTGTGACATACGAATTCTCCATTTTGTTATCAAATCTCATAATGTATTGCTAGACCTAGACCACAATTTCACACCCAAAATCTCTTATTTCGGTTTGGCCAAGCTTTGTTCCAAGGATCAAAGTATTGTGTCAATGACCACAGCTAGAGGCACTTTGGGCTACATTGCGCCAGAGGTATTTTCTAGGAACTTTGGCAATGTATCCTATAAGTCAGATGTTTATAGTTATGGGATGTTGCTGCTTGAAATGGTTGGAGGAAGGAAAATCACTGATGTCACAGAAGAAAATAGCAGCCATGTTTATTATCCACAATGGATTTATAATCTTCTAGAGAACAATGAAGACATAAAAATCCATATAGAAGGAGAAGAAGACACTAAAATTGCAAAGAAGCTGTCAGTTGTGGGACTTTGGTGCATTCAGTGGCACCCAGCAAATCGTCCAACCATGAAAGATGTGGTTCAAATGCTGGAAGGAAACAGAGAGAAGTTAGAGATGCCCCCTAATCCTTTTGCCTCTACATCTGCAACTAAAACAAGTGCTAGATTTGGTACTGGCCGTCTGAACCAAGAGCTAGATGTCATCTCAGAAATAGAGGAAGTTTGTGATCAGCAGTAGTTACCCGGAATTAAAAATTACTGTTTCTTGGGAATAAATCAGTTCATATGCCACTTTGTTATCATATATCTGGACTTTGACATTAATTGTTTAGTTTGGTGTCTCTCTTAAAAATGAGGGTGAAAATTTTAGGGATGAGATTTATATGAAAAATTGTGTGAAAAACTCATCCTTGAATTTTTTACTCTCAATTTTTAGCTGATACCAAAATGAAGGTAAGATGTAATGAGCTACTTTAAAATTTAGAGTGTAGATTCTGTTTGTAAAGTATTTTGTTTTAGAAATGTTTAAGTTGGTCCAATTGAAATTTATGTGAGTTTATTGTAACTCGATGTTTTCTTAATCCCAAGCCTTTTTACCAATTTACTAAATGTTTGTTTGTTTGACTGCCTTGTGTACGAGCAAACCTATGGTTATATCAAATACCATGTATACCATTCACTGATTTTAAACAATTTATCAGAATGCTTCTCCTTGTCCTTTCAGGGCTATTAATGTAAATAACAGCACAGTATTTACTGGCGCAAAATGGAGTTTTTCTTCCAATTTTTTTTCTTCTTTTGGCTAGATCTTTATTCCAAGTGATGGAACCTTTTTGGCATGAACACTAACAGTGGTTTATAAATTTTATTCTGCAAATATCTGTTCTGCTTGGTTCTGTAGCTGGTCTGCCAGCCCTCTTAATGAGCCTTGTACAATTCACTTTAAGTTGATCTGCATATGTTGATCATCAAACTTTTCGTTGTAACAATGCAACTCGATGGGTTGCTTCCGCCTTGGTTTCCTCAAGTATTTCTAGTTCAGAAGAAACATAGTCTTTCTAAAATAGTGGCAGGTGATTACGATTAGAGTTTGGTTTAATAGAGTGTGCTCATTTTTCTTCCCTTTGTTAGAGACATAAAGCCATTAATCGACCACTTCAAGCTTTTAAGAGAGCTGGTCCGTGACATGGTGACACCCTTTTGGTTTAATCTCCTAAGTAAAGCTCTTCATTCATAAAGTTCTTGACTTCTTGCCAGCTAGTGTTATCTGATAAATGTTTTCATGAGTACAATAATGACTATTAGTTCATTTACGTCTTTATAAATACAAAATACAAAATACGAAATACAGGGCATAGCTGTTTGCTTCATTTTAATTAAGCTACAATTGGTCGCTATAAAAAATAACGCCTAGAAAATGTAATGAATCCGTTAAAATGGCGTATAACCTGGATTTGCTCTTTTCTTACTGATAAGGGAAGCACAAGCAACTGAAGGCAGTTTATTCATTATTATTTGAAACACGGATTCATCAACATTTATATCAGGATTTGTCTTGGATTGATAAAAAAGTATTTAAAACATTCGTCTTGGTAATCGATTAATATCCTGGTCACCACATAATACACACATTGTTCCCCAGTTATTTGCACTTCGATCACTGGTATAAAAATTGTTACATCTATCATTTTCGAAAATTTAAATGTATGAAAGCATGCACTTATCTATTCATCTGTTGACATCCTTTGCCAAGTTAGGAGAGGTTCTGGATCAGGTGGAAGAACATCTTCGAGCACTACGTCATCTCCTTCAAGCATCTCTATCACTCTGTTCATTGAGGGACGATCATCTGGCTTCATTTGTATGCAGTTTAAGGCTATCACAGTCATCTTCTTTGCTACATTCTTTTCCTCATCTGTGGCATTGCTTACTTCTATTGTTTCCTCAAATTGGTCATAAACCCATTTAGCAAAGTCGTCTTGCCAAGAATTCTCCACAACATTTCTGTTCTTTCTTCTACCTGCCATTTCCATCAACAACATCCCAAAACTATAAACATCAGCTTTGTGTGAGATGCGTCCAATGTTTTTGTAAAACAACTCAGGAGCCATGTATCCCATTGTTCCTCTTGCTGCTGTTAGAGATAAAGTACTTTCATCTATTCGGTACAACTTTGCCAGCCCAAAGTCAGAAATCTTTGGTTTGAAATTCTCATCAAGAAGAATGTTATGAGGTTTGATATCAAAGTGTATGATTTGCATGTCACAACCTTGGTGTAGGTATTGAATTCCACGAGCCACACCTAGAGAAATGTCATACATTTTCTCGTAGCTTAAAGGTATGTTCTCTTGCTCTTGTGAAAATGTGTGCTTATCAAGAGAACCATTAGACATGAACTCATAGACAAGAGCTCGCTTTGTTCTCTCAGCACAAAATCCAATTAGCTGCACCACATTGAAGTGACGTATCCTTCCAATGGTTGCAACTTCATTGATGAACTCTTGTCCATTGGTTTGGGACTTGCTCAATACCTTAACAGCTACGGTGCGTTTGCTCCGAAGCTCACCTTTATAGACAGAACCATAGCCTCCTTCACCTAACTTGTGCTTGAAACCTTTGGTCATCCTTTTTATTTCAGAGTAAGAGTACCTGATGGGCATGAAATTATTGTGACTCTGGATAAAATCTTCAACCGTGTCATATCCGGATAAATGCCTCTTTCTCCATTTATATATCAAGAAGGCAATCACAAAGGGTGACCCAAGTACAGATTTTGCAATGAACCATCCTGTCGAAATAAGTCAAATTAGTAGAAAGCAATAAGAAGTCAATGTTGCATATTCATCTGTTTTACTATTAGAAAATATTTTTGAGTATACTCCCCATGCTTAAATTAATTTGCCCTCTTCTCTATTTTAAAAAATTACACTCCCCTGAAAAATGCGATACATTTAGTCTACTTTTATGTTTTTCATTAAAACTCCACAAGGTCGAAGACTTAAAGTGTAGCCACTAGCCACCATCCTGTAGGGTTGAAGTCACAGGTGGTGCTGTCCGTTGGGCACGACAGCAACAATGCCGATGCAAATTAGGGACGAGCTAGGGCTTGAATGATGGGTTGGAGACAAAGGTTGAGTCAGTTGAGCGGTTGAATGAAGATTGAGAATGGAATAATAGACCTGGTTTAGTAAAATTAACTATTCCCTCCATTCTTTTTTAGTTGTGGTTTTAGAGTTTTTTTTCTCCAAATTAGATGTCGTTTTAAAATTTCAACATAGAATTAATTCTTTTGTACCAATTTTCTATTATTTTTTCTTACTCTATTAATTATTTAACATCTAAAATCTCTTAATATTTAATCATTCAACTTCTATCTCTCTTTTATCACTTATTTTATTAGTTCATCACATTCTTTCTTTTTCAATTAATGAGTCAAAAGATAATACTATATTTTAGAATTATTTTTTTTTCTAAAATCAAGACTATTAAATTGTTTTATTAATACTAGTGTTATTTCCTTAAACAATAAGGCTACGTTTGACACACATGATATTATAAGACCTGATAGTATAAAGTAGTAGGATATGACCTGATATTATAAAAAAGCTGATAAACTCTTATCATATCATGTGTTTGATAATTATTGTATAACTAATCTGATTGTAAATATAAATATTTTCCATGACAAAATTATCTTGTATAAAAAAAAAATCCTATTCTTCTTCTTTTTTCCAAAATTGTTCTCTTCCTCGCATTCGCATTCCTTCTTCATCATTTTGACTCTGATCTATTTCTCCCAAATAGAAAAATTAAAAATTAAAAATATTTTCCATTCCTTCCAATTCAATCCATTTCTCTTCCCTCTCCCTTCGAATCCTCCTCCTCCCTTCGAATCCTCCTCCTCCGTCGACTCTACTTCGATCTCCGACCTCCACGTATGCCTCCACTCCAGCGTCCTCTGCTCTGCCACTCCAAATACTTCTCCACCTTCTTATCCGATCGATGGATCCGCCACATCTACCCTCCTCTGCCACCAGAAAACTCCTCTAATGATGACAACAAAGAACTATTTTGGCTCAATCTCGGAGTTCCACCCACTCCTGAGCGATGTTCACCTCGCACTCAGTGGAGCACGCGTCAATCTCCTCTAGCCTGTGGGACGTCGAGTCGATGAGCCTTGTGTTGATTAGGGCCTTTAGGAGGGTCTGGCCAAAGAGCCCTACGACGTCGTGCTTCTTGTTGTCGAAGTTGATGGTGGAGAGACGAACGATCCTGTTCGAGACCTTTGCGGAAGAGGATGAGGATAAGGAGGAGGAGGAGGAGGAGGAGGAGGAGGAGGCGGAGGAGCGAAAGATTAGGGATTTGGAGAAGAAGGAGAGGGAGGGAGGCAAGTGGATTTGGTAAGAGACTGTGGAAGATTCGCGACCGCCATTGTTGTTGTGGGGGGGGGGGTTTGGGGTTTGGAAGAGAAGAGAAAATGAAAGAAATGGTGATGTTGCTAGGTTCTCAAGGGCTCACACAGACTCAAGGGAGGGTAGAGATGGAATGAAAACTTTATCAGGTGTTTTCCTATGGGGGGAGAGAGGGTAATTTTATCATGTTATAACAAGATAAAAAATGTTAACCTGATATGGTTATACAATCATGTGAATGCATCAAACATTTGATATAACATGATAATATAAGCTTATACTATCAGGTCTTCCTTATACGATGCACCAAACGCTGCCCAAATAAAAAGGAATGGAATGAGTAACCCACACTTATTTTTTAAAGAACTTCATCCGCAACCTATCATTCATACCCTAGCTCGTTCTTGACTCTCTCTCTCTCTCTCTCTCTCTCTCTCTCTCTCTCTCTCTCTCTCTATATATATATCTATATATATATATATATATATATATATATATATATATATATATATATATATATATATATATATATATATATATATATATATATATATATATATATATAACCTCCACACCTTCATCTAGAGGTTAACAACTTTATAGATATGATCTTTTTAATAGGAACTTTATAGTATATCAATGAGGTACTAAATACTTTTGAATTAATGTAGAATTTATAGATATAATTTTTATGATAAAAACTTTAAATTCGACGGTAAATTTTGTGAAAAAACTATTCGATAGAAAGTTATTTAATGGTGTAAGAGTGATTTTAGTTTAAACCAGTATAAGTTGATTAATCCCTTTTATATGCATGTGTGTTGCTGGGGCTGAGTGAATCCACTTACTCCATGTGTAAGTCTTAAGAAATAAACGCTTACATTAATAAGGAGAAAAGATAATTAAGTATAATTTTAATGAAAAAACAAATTTTAATTATTAAGTCTATATATTAACTTAAAAAATAATATAATGTTGAATATAATTTATAATATTTTTTTATATATTTTAACGTTTTTTAAAAAAAATTGATAAGTCTTACCTTAGAACTTAGCATATAAATTATTAAAAATAGATTTTTGTATATAAATATCTAAAAGTTCAACACTGTAAATATTGTATAAATGAATAAAAGATAAATATTGTATAATTATTTAACAACAATAAAGTATAAGTAATTTTATTAAATCATTATAACAATTCAACTATGTTCTAAAATTATTACAACTCAGTTCAAAATTTTTTTGTTCATGTACACACTTTTTTTTTTTCAATTTGATAAGCAACTGCAATAATATAAACAATTTTTTAGTATTTGCATCTAACCTGGTAATATAAACATGTTTAAAAATATTTTTTTCCTGTAATATTATGGGATAACTTTCACATAATTTTTATTAAATATTATTTTTTTAAATTAATAAGTAGACTTGATAACTAAAATTTTTTATCAGTAAAATTATATTTTATTATTCTCTTTTATTAATGTGAGTGTTAATTATTATCATTTATTATTTAATTAAATAATTTAAAACTACTAAATTAAAATAAAATTAATGACAAGAGATCATACGTAAGTCCTAGGACTTGCAGTTGGAGACTTGGAGTAAATGGATCCATCTATATATATATAATATATATCGAGAGAGAGAAGTGCTTGTTTTCACGAAAACAATTTCATTACACGGCTTACGAATTTAAAATTAACACTTAGCCACGTCATTCTTAGTCATTCGTTTCGTAACATATAACAATTCTATATATATATATATATATATATATATATATATATATATATTAGTGTGAGAAATATTTATTATAAAATGTAAAAAAATTAAATTTTGATTATTAAATTTTATATAAATAATTAAGATTAGAATATAAATATATGTGATTTTTTTAAGTGGTAACATAATTTTTAAATAACTTTTAATTTTGATTATTTATGTATAATTGTATTATAAGATTTATTCCTCTTATTATCTCACAAAAAAAAAACTCTTCTTATTAGATATGTTTCATATATATATATATATATATATATATGAGAGAAATCAATTTATACTTGCTATAAATCAAAATCATTCTTACATCATTGAATAACTTTTTATTAAAAAATTTTCTCACAAAATTATCGTTGAATTAAAAGTTCTTATCATATAAATCATATGTATAAAATTTTACAATAATTCAAAATTATTTAATACTTTATTGACATACCTCAAGATTAACGTAATATATACTTTTGAAATATATGAAAATAAAAATTACTTGATTATATTTTTATTGATGTTTAATTTTTTAATATTTGACACAAATGATCAAAGAGTTGGATAGTTATAATTCAACGATTGAATCAATAAAAATTATATTTTTAAAAAAATTATTAAATAGTATAAATATGTCAAGTCTTATATTAATATAAATTGATCTCATTTTCATATATATATATATATATATATATATGTCTTTCTTTATTTTATTTATAATTATAATCTTAAGATGGCTAAATTAGATTTTAACACTAATTTTTTTAAACTTATCAGAGTATCTTTTTATTTTATAAATGACAGATTAATATCTCAAAATATTATTAAATGCTTAAATAGAGACTCCTTTTAATAATTTTTATTTTCATACACATAAATCTTAAAAATTTTAATACTATTAGTATATATTAACCTTAAAACAAAATATAAATTGAAAGACAGATTCTGAAATTATGTTACATATACACACATAGTCAGTTTGATTAATCGATAATAACAAAATTATCAAAGAAAGAAATTGTTATTTATATATAGTTACTTACCTGCCATAAATACGACCACACCAGCAGCTGCATTGCCCGAAAAGTAAAAGGTCATCCAATTAAAAAGAATTACGTAGAAATGATGGAAAAATGCATAACATGTAGAGACACTATTAATGTTGCCCCTAAATCGTTTGGTACGAATGATAAATAAGATTTAATAATATTAAATTTAATAATATAAAATTAGATATCATAAGATTTAATAGTATAAGATTTCATACATAAGAGTTAGATATATCATGATATTTATAATTGTAATTAAAAAAATTTTATATATCAAAATTCAATCAGATATAATTATATCCTTCAAAGTTAGATTAAGTTATCTATAATTTGAATATATAAAAAATAATTTGATGAATAAATTTATACAATACAGTATTTATAACAAACAAATGATAAAATCATAATATGTTGTATTAACTTATCCTATCAAATCAAATACGATATATCAAACAGGTCCTCATATTTTATGTACTTTAGCATGGAATATTGTTACATTTTTTGGGTACAAGAAAGCAAAATGTTACTCATACATCAATACTACATATATTTGCATATGTGGCAAAATCAGAATGTATGTGTGCAGAAAATAAGGTGAATTAAATTATAATGAAATGGTAAAAATTATAGAAATGTAAATGAAAATGTATGTGAGTAACATTACTCTGTAAGAAACATTAGATTTTTATTACTCTATTTATGGTATTTAATATTTATCATTTATTTGCTTGTCACTTATAAATTTGTAGATGAATCTAATCATGTTTTTTTTTCTTATACGTTAAGTTATTAAATATCAATTGTAATTTACACTTAGAAATTTAATTGATGCTTTGAGAAATTATAGTTGATTAAGAAAAACAAAGCATGCAATTGATAATTTGTTAGGGCTTAATTATAATTTTTTGTCAATAAACTATTTGATGCTAGATTTTGGATGATGTTAATATTAATCATAGTGAGTTTTGGACTTTATTTAATTCAAAATTTGTTAACTTGATTTGATATTTGTAAAAGTTGATTAAATTTTTAATTTTTAAATAAATAACTTTTAATTTTGACTATTTATGTATGATTATATGGTCAAAATTTACTTATCTCACTATCTTACAATAAAAATTATTCTCATTAAATATTATTTATATATATATATATATAGGAGGATTAACTTACACCAAGATAAGTCTTATTTTTTACACTCATTTTTAATCATTAGTTTCACTTTCATCTAATGGTTACCTTTAATGAAATAATATCAACCATTAAATGAAAGTGAAACGAACCGATTAAAAATAAATGTAAGAGAAAAAAAACTTACACTTGTATAAACTCGATTCTCCTATATATATATATATATATATAGAAGAGTGTTATTCATTTCATTTATGAGCCACGTCATTCGTAGTCATTCATTTCGTAACACACCCATATATACTGTCTTTTTTTATATCTTATTTTTAGATATAGTCTTAAGATCGTTAATGTAGATTTTAACACTTTTTTTTTTAGTTTTTCACATTATCATTTCATTTAATAAACGATAAATTAATTTCTTATAGTATTATCAGGTGTGAGAATTCCTCTTAATAATATTATTTTTATACACATAAATTTTAAAATTTTTAACATTATTAGTGTATATTAACCTTAAAACAAGATATAATTTGAAAGACAAATTCTGAAATTCTATTACATGTACACACATAGTCAGTTTAATTAATCAATAATAACAAAATTATCAAAGATAGAAATTGTTGTTTATATATAGTTACTTACCTGCCAATTTTAAGACCTGAGTAATAAGTGCTGCATTGCCCGAAAAGTAAAAGGGTCAGCAAATTAAAAAGAATTACGTAGAAATGATGCAAAAAAATGCATAAGATGTAGAGGCACTACTAATCCGTTTAGTACTAGTGATGAGATAAGATTTGATAGTATTAAATTTGATAGTATAAAATTAGATAATATAAAATTTGATAGTATAATGTCTAATACAAGAGTTAGGGATATATGAGTGTTTAAAATTGTAATTAAAAAGTCTTTATAAGAGTTTTTACATCAAAATTCAATCGGGTCGATTCTACGCCTAAAATTTAATTAAGTTATCTATCATTTAAATGTATAAGAAAAATTTAATGAATAAATTTATACAATACAATATTTATACTAAATAATTGATAACACCATAATGTGTTGTATTGACTTATCTTATCAAATCTAATATGACATACTAAAGAGGTTCTTATATTTATATATTTTAGCATGAAATATTTTTAAATTTTTTTGGTATAAGAAAACAAAATGCTACTCACACATCAATACCACACATATCTATATATGTGACAAAATCATATTGTAGATGTGTAAAAAATAAAGTGGATTTAGTTATAATTAAATGGTGAAAAATATGAAAATGTAAATGAAAGTATATGTGATACCATTACTCTATAAGAAATATTAGATTTTTATTACTCAATTTATGGTATTTAATATTTATTATTTTGTTTGCTTATCACTTAATATGCATAAATTTGTGGATGAATCTAATCATGTTTTTCTTATACATTAAGTTACTTTTGCAATGTGAAAGTTATCTGTAGTTATTAAATATCAATTGTAATTAAACTTAGAAATTTAATTGATGCTTTGAGAAATTATAGTTGATTAAGAAAAACAAAGCATGCAATTGATAAGTTTTTAGGGCTTGATTATAATTTTTTGTGAATAAACTATTTGTTACTATATTTTGGATGATGTTAATATTAATCTTAGTGAGTGACTTTATTTAATTCAAAATTTGTTAATTTGATTTGATATTTGTAAAAGTTGTTTAAATTTTCTATTTTTAATCTTATGAGATATTTCACACTCTTGAGTGGAGGCTATAATCCTTACTCGTGATAACGATACTGCCTCTCTTTCACCTTACAAGTGCTTTTTTCTTTTAGTGGCCTCAAACTTATAATTTTAATGGATAAATATTTATGTAAATTTTTACACAAGTTATATAGATTAAATTAATTTATAATGAACACATTATTATTTTTAATATAAAATAATTATATGACACAAAAATATGTGTAATTATTCAAGTATTGATTAATTTAATTTATAAAACTTTATAAATAGGAGAAATTATTATATGCTTATAGAATAACAATAAATATGTGTTACATAATAATCTTTACCATTAGTTTTAAGTTAAAAACTTTAAATTTAAATAAATATATGTAAAATCAATTGTGAAAATAATCATGAAATATACATTTATTATTATTCTAGAATATAACAATTTCTTATGTTTTGTTAGAATACTTATTAAGAAAACTAAAATAAAAAAGTTAAGTAAATTTTTTTTCCAACTTCTATTGTATTTAATAACTTATTTTTATCTTAAAAATTTATTTTAACTTGACACTTATTAATAAAACTCTAATTTCTTTTACAATCCGTCAACACAAATATTTTTTCAATCAATCACTGAAACTCAAATTTGCTTATAATAAGTGACACAGTCTTGACTTGTGAAGTGGAGAAAGGATAGTCTTGTTACTAGAGTGAGGACTGAGGATTAATTAATCTCACAGTAAAACCTCATTAAAAAAGTGTTGAATAAACTAGTGTTAATTAAGAAAAAAACACATTTAATATTTAATTTTTTTTGTTATATCTTCTTTAAAAAAAATTATTATTATTTTAATATTTAATAAAAAAATTAAATAAAAATAAATACATTTAATATATTAAAAACATAAAAAAATATTCAATATTTTTTACGTAATAATTAAAAGATGGATTAAGAAAATTTAAAATTATTCATATTGAAAGATGCTAATTTTGTGGATTTAAATTCTTAAAAGAATTTTTGTACTAAAAAAAAAATTTAGAAGAATTAAGACTGACTTACTCATAAATATCGTTGAAGTTCGAGGACAAAGGACGGTGTTATTGTTGTCCAGCTTGCAGTGGGGGTCCCGTGGTTCCTTTACACAGCGAGTTGGTCGCCACCGAAGCTCAATCCCGTTCACGTACTCAGCCTGAATCTCCGGATAAGAACAGTTTCTATCACATGTAACATTTTCCCACAGCCACGATGACACCATTACCTTCAACTCTATGGTGCATGACTCTGCAAACTCTGCGACCTCTGTGTAGCTGCTGTAAAGCAGAGCATACGAATAATAACGCTTTTCCGCATTACCAGCAGTTGTTCCACGGCAACAGTGCTCTGAGATGTCCAAGTACTCATCATTATTTACAGGTTTTTCGCATCTCACAAATATTATTCCATCATCATAATATTCCAGACTGAAGGTGGTGTTCTCGTATGGCAAAGAACTAGAATTGATGAGGAAGCAATTACCGGTGTCAAATCCGGCGCTGAAGTGATGGAAGGTAGAAGAATTAGCGGCCATAATAGCGTCCACGTGATATCTTCCATAGTTTAAGAACAGCACTGCTTTGTTGTCTTCACATATCACCTCGTAACTGGGATCTCCGCAGCTGGCTCTGTGATCTGAAGATATGTTGAATACATTTCCACAAGTTACGGGGACGAAGTCTGTAACAATGGCTTGATGGAATACTTGAACAATAAAGGTTAAAGTTAAAACAAAGAGGCACATTAAAATTATGAGAGCGGGGGGGATGAGTATCCTTGACGACATAGAGAAAGAGAAAGAGTTTTTGGAAGTCTGGCACCGATTTTCTATACTCAAATTTATTGACCACTAAAATAATGTGGGGGTAGTGGCCATTATAACTACTTTTACATAAATTTCATTACATTATTATTATATCACTTTCTTTTTTAATAATAAAACAACAAAAAACACAAATTTCAACTTATACTCTTTCCAATTTTTTTTTTCAAGATAAGAAAGATGTAAAAATTAATGTAGCATTTTAGTGTACAAATAACATGACAGACACTGTTTTGTTCAAACTGACTTTTCCAAAGGGTTTATTGGTGCGGATGACGCGGCATTCTCCAATATATATTAATATTAATACAAAGCAGAATATTAATATTGAATTATAGAAAACATAATTATCAGCCAATGCAGATAATGATTTTTTGCAGTCTTGAGAATTTTTTACAATGGTCATTCTTATTGATCATGATGCAATGCATTTACTTTTATAACGGAACCCACACAATGGTTATCTCATGTTTATAATTTTACACGAGTGTCATATAGGATTGGTGGTATAAACTACGAAGTGTAAGACCAAATAGCAAAGTTTTAGTATGCATGCCTATGGGATAAACTAAATACAAAATTTTAAATTAGTTTAAATTAACAGCTTCTGTAAGTGAATAACAATTGTAGCTACAATGTTGTTATTTTAGCAGTCATTTTAACAACTTTTCTTTTTATCACGATTTGCATTTGATCGCAATTTTCTTGCTAATTGTAACACAACCATTATTTAACTGTAACTGCAATTTAAAATTTTGAGTTATAGAAATTTGCAAATAATCAATGCAGAACTCAAATTTTTGTCATAGCCAAAAGATAAAATTTAGACTCATTTTTTATATGTTCATTATATATATTCTATTAATCAAGTTATGATATGTATGTATTTAAAAAAAATAAAAAAAGAACATTAATAAAAACATATCATAACTCAATTGATAAAATAAATATAATAAACATAAAAAAATAAACTTCAATTTTGTCCTAACCAAAATAGTAACCATGGATCACAGAGCTTCATCTGTACACAAAATAAGACTGTTATTCTGTCAATAAAATCGTTTTGTCTATTAGTTATTATTTAACTTAGTGCTTTTGGTTATCGCTTTATGTTCATCAAGGGACCCATGCAATTATATAATATCTACTTGTTTCAGTTTCTAACAAGTTTCCCACCGTGGTTTACAATTGAAGTTGAGAGGAGCAATGCAAAGGAAAATTAAACAATAACGTGTTTCCATGAACGATCATGGCAAGATTTGAACAGAATCTTGGAAAATTATGTGGGGAAGCGGACCACACCATAAATTGGTTGTCTAGTAGTTTATCTTGACTACCTAGTCTTCTACCCCATAATTTGTCTTTTATTTTTTCTTATTTTTTCATTCCCATGTGAGAATATTGGAATGAAAAATAAAGACTAAATTATTTTGACATTAAGGTTTCGTTAGATTAGAATAAGAGAACTATAGAATTATAGATAATCAAAGTTACGGAAAAAAAGAAAAGAAAAAAAGCAAATAGGCATTTAGATAAGATGGAATACACCATGAGATACAGGCCACACGGCTTAATTGGAAAAGTTGACTCTATGTGGGCGGACGAAAATCTCGCAATCTTACCCAAAAGATAAGATGAAATATATAGATAAAACGTTATAATAGTTTAGATTAGAATGAAAGAAAGCTCTTGATAGATAAATACTTTTACATAATACCTATTAAAAGGGGAATTCGATTACAATTGTTGAGGGAAAATTATTTAAAATGATTACTTCTTTTGATGAAATCTCTGAAGGAATTTAGTTTCAAACTAATTAACGATATGTTAAAATTTTTAAATCTATTTAATCCTAAATTACGGTATGTATCAAATATAATATACAAGAAATCGAGTTATAGAATCACTTGGAAAGGACAAATATAAGCGCGATCATACCCGATCTTTAAAGAGAAATCTCGAACGGTGCGTGTGTGTAGAGGAGAGAAACTATTCTCATTCCCTATATGCGCAACAAATCCTTATGGCCTCAATGGGGCAACCACAATACATATAGGATGAGAATAGGGGCCTCTCCTTGTGTTTACAATATGGGTTAACCTACCCATCATAGAAAACTCATACACAAGGCCCACAAATCCAAAACAACATTATCCACATGGGTTTAAGTGTTTATAAGAGCCCAATAACAAAATTAATCACAAATGGACTAAACCAATAGATGCTCAACAATATTTGACATTCAATTAATCTGGGTTTTAGAAAATTGGTGACTATGCTAGTCCACATATATTAAAAAATCTATCAATCTCCCACTTGGACAGCATAGACACTTAACTTTAAACAAAATAACTCTCCAGATTAACGTGACCACAAGAATATCAACTATGAGCAAGCACTTCCAACCATCGGTCCAAAATGGAATTACAAGCATCTCAACAATGCAGAAAATCATACTCGATAGGAGTACTGATATCATACATGCAAGATACTTATAACCCGGTGACCTAATAAAATGTGATATGTGGGTCAAAGGGAAAACACAACAAAATTGCATGCCAAAAGTGTGATCAATGTGTAATTCCCTACAAAATGGCCCTAGCATCTACCAAGGATGCCTACTGAGATTCAACAAAATATCTCAAATAAAATATCTCAATATAACAAAATGAGACCGAGTACTAAAGTCTCCAACAATACGCCATATCATCACAAAAGTGTGCACAACAACACATATGGCAACAACAATTTCAATGAGTCTCGAGACAATATAATAATTATAATTATAATTATAATGTACATTCTCCCACTAATCCAACATATCAAAACAAAACAATAATAACAATCCCATTAGAGTTCAAAAGTTCCAAAATACTCTAATGGTAACATCATTATTAGTGGGACTATCAACTCTGTGGTAAAGTATTCAATGTGAGTCTGAAACTCACCATCTCTCTTCAACTACACAAATACCAAAATAGAGAGAAACACAATATTGCAGAATTATCCAAAATGTGGTCATAACAATAGAAACAATATTAAGCAAATCTATACAAAATTTATCAACCACAGAGTCTCACAAAATTAATTCATTATCAACCACAAGCTCTGCATTCATAATTGAGGAGATTACAAGTATTTATATGAGACTTTACAACAAGTCAACTCCTCTTTGTCATCGCAAACACAAAACCACAAAAGAATTTTCACAAATAAGGTAATCTATACTTCACAAAACTATATATAATGACCACTTAAAAGATTTGACAACATACAAGTGAATTTAAAATCCCAAATGTCTTACACATATTATGGGATCACTTGTAAGTTTTCAACAACTCACTCAAAACTCAAGTGTCACAATGACAAAAAAATAATAAGCACATGCACACTTAAGCACAACATTAGATTACCAGCAACGGAAGCACATGAGGCCTATACTTAACCACTATTGAGGACAGAACCAAAAGACAGTCTCTAACTCCCACTATAATAAACATTAATGTGCAATAAGAACACAAACACATTTAAAAAATTTATAACAATATGTGCCTTGTGAGACAATTCGTCAATATATTATGATTTAAAAAGTCTTTATGCCTTAAACATAAAATGACATCACCAAAATTTTTCACATGATAGAAACAATTTAATATAGAATATTGTCTCCCATTTAACAATAATAGCAATATTGGCCATCAATATACAACTATCACAAAACACATTAATAACAAATTTATTCTTACTTATGGCAACACTCATTGATGTAAATAACATCAAAATTAATATTAAACAATAATACCTGACAGACCGTATTAAGTCAATTTAACTTGCACCTAGGCATTTAATTGCCTTTAATATTGGGCTTCATACATTGCAGGCTTCAAAATTTTCAACAAGTATTTCAAAAGAACAACAGTTACAAAATCGCTTTCTTCTTATAAAAAACGAAGAACTTTAATTTATATTGATTGTCAGGTAATTTACAAAAATATATATATATATATATATATATATATATATATATATATATATATATATATAAATACATAAGAATTAAATATACACATTCTTTTACTTCAATCTAAAAGAAAGGAAATTTCCCAAAGTGAATGCCATAAGTGCAATAGGTTTAACTCAATGTACTCATCATAAATTTTGTATCATCGACAAAAGAATCTATTTATTTATCATTTTTTTATATTCTAAAGTTGAACTAATCAACACAATAAATTGGGCTTAAAAAAAATCCTCACAAAATGATTAAACCATAATTGGAAGAATGTTTTCTTCACAACAATACTTGAATAATTTTAATCCCAATATTTTTCTTGAGAAAATTAGCAAAACTAAAAAAAAAAAATCCTTTGAGGATTTTGACATTTGAATAATATAAAAGGAAATATTCAAATTTATAATTTCAAGATACTAAGCGAAAATAATTATCACTATCATATCGATAAAATAATATTTCTCAAGTTATTACGACAATATTTATAACAAAATAAATTCAATAGGTTAGTGATTTAATACAGTACAAACAATGGTACAAAATAAAAAATTTATTTATGCTTTCAACATGTCTTATTAAGACTAAAGCATATTAACACAACATGACAACTATAGGGAGTTCACTATATTACAACATACTTTAGGAGACTCAACAATGTCCTCAATAGGTCCCAACAAGTAACAACAAAGCGATGACAAATACAAAAGTTAGAGAAAATCATGTATTAAAACATTTATTATACTTAAGCAACCATAATTGTATTGGTTTTCCCTTGTTCAATTAGTTGGGCAATTAATTGAACTAGAGCTCTTGCATCATTGCAATCCCGCCTAAGGGTCCCGAATTACAATATACAAGTCTCTCCCACTTGATAGAGTAAAATAGTTGAATCAACATTTTCATAATTTATGCACAAACAATATTTTTCAAGATTTTTAAAATAAAATTTAACCTATTTTCTCTATCACACAAATGATTATGTCAAATAATGTCACACCGAAGGGTATGTCCATTACTTATACAACCCAACATTAATTGCAATCCATTCAACATTATTATTATTTTTTCATTTGACAAAATTACATATCCAAATAATAAAAAAATAGATTGCTACAGAATGCCCAATTATCTCATTCGTCAAGTTTCACAAAACAATACAAATATTCAAAGTTGCTTAATTCAATTCGATAAAACACTTGACAATGAGTAACATAATATATATGTCACAACAATTTGAACTGCTATGTCATTATAATCCTGCCTAAGGGTCCCAGATTACAATAAACAAGCAAACTCCCATAAATAATTAAATATCATGTCTCTAAAGCTAGTATCGAGAGGATACTGAAAACTCTAAGGGCATAATCATTTAATGCATTCAACAAAACATCAAAAATCAAATTAATAAAGACAAACCGATAGGGTAAGTGCATTATTAACATAATTTTCAATGAAAACACAACAACATTATTAACAATATAACACTTTGTCGTAATTGGTCCTGCGAAGGCAAGCTCACAACTATACAAAATGTTCAAAATAATTATAAATATTCTAGATGAAATTCTTAGAGATAAGATCTCACAAGATTTACAAAACACAATATTGGTCTTATAATAGATGAGCATATAACCATAAGAAACTACAATAATCAATGACAAAATTGCTCATAGAGCTCCAAAATTTTCATGCCACATCAATCAAATAATTTTCACACTCTCATACATAATTGCATATTCAAAAAAACAGGCATGAAGAGGGAGAAGAAGGCCTTAAGAACAAATTTCTTCACTTATGCAATTATACAATATGTCAATAACTATATAAGTTTTATAACTAACCTCAGATAGTGTATTGCTCATCTTTGTGTGTAGAGCCAACAAAAGTGAATGCTAACTTAATAGGATTCAAATCACCATAACTTTATATAACTTTCACAAATGACTCACAAAATAAACTTACGAGATATATAAAACTTAGCCATAATAATGACTTAATATAAACTTGCCATTGCCTTAAATATTTTTCAATAATCAAAATTATTTTAAATAATATTCTCATAATAACCACATTGAAAGTAATTTATTTAAATTTACAATGGCACAATATACAATAAAATTAATCACATACAATTGTACTTTAATTCTTAATAATATATATCAAAACTCTTTAATATTGTCAATGCACAAACGTCCAATACTAAAACAATTATATGTAGCACATGATACATTATCATGCTCTTATAACAAAAAATTATTTCAAGAATAACTCCCAATATTAGATTACACAATTTACGGAGTTCAACAAGCTCAACTAATAAAATTGGCATCAACAATTAAAGAGGAGCAAAATATGTATAAATAAATAAATTTTAATATGCCCAAACTTATTTAAATAAGTCTTCCATAAAAATTTTTTCTCAATAGTAATAAAGGGCATACAATCAACATGAATTTCTTGGCATCAAAATAATATATTTATCGAAATCAATGCTCTTTATCATACAAAATAAAATATCTAAAATTATCAATTTAATTATAATTCTCACTTGTCTATTATATGTAGTGAAAATAATCTCAATAATTACCAAGCATCATAAAAAATTATATTCAATACCAAAGTATCTATAGTTATGTGAGAATTAATTACAAAATTTTATTCCATGATTTTGATGAGACATCACGCTCTTAGAACATGAGGAGCTTCTCCTTTATTTATTTATCCACAATTTAAATAGTAGGTAGGAGCAAAATTAGTCAAAACAACTCTAAATATACCAAATGAACTCTCAAATTTTAATTTGCACAATAGTTTATAAAAGCGCAGTAATTTCAACATATATACAATATTATACACTTAAAACAATTCCAAAAAAAAATTATTTTGGTAATTATTTGAACAAACTCTCACAAATTTAAATTGTATAACAATTTAAAGAGTACAATAATTTCAATATAGCATAAAATAACCCAAAAAAAAAATAAATTATTTGAGCATTCAAAGAATATCACATGTGAGAGTATGAGAATTATAACATGCCCAATTTTACAATTTTTTTGTTCAAAAGGCGAGTTATGAGATTAACCAATTATATATATACACACACACACATATATATATATATATATATATATATATAATTCGAGTCAAAGAAAAAAAAAAGTTGTGACACATTTTTCCAACACCACGTAACAGATATTCTCATGGAACTTTGAAACCATTTAAGATTCGTAAAAATTACCAAAATTAATTATTGCGCACATGGAGCATATTCCAAAATCAGAATTAGAAATAATAATAATAATAATGCCTAAGGAAAACCAAAATCATAAATGATGTTCTTGTATGGTTGAAAAAATTGCACAAAAAAATACACGCAAATTACGCATTGAAAAATTGTCAAAACTTCAAACAACGTGAATCAAATTAATTTTGGGTTTTGATTAATTTTTCAAAAAAAAAAGATGTTCTTGAATTGACCAAAATTCTCATTCTCAATAAGAAGAAATTTACAACCATAATTAGGATTAAATTGTCTCTGATACTAATTGAAGGAATTTAGTTTCAAACTAATTAACGATATGTCAAAATTCCTAAATCTATTTAATCCCAAATTACGGTATGTATCAAATATAATATACAAGAAATCGAGTTATAGAATCACCTGAAAAGGACAAATATGAGCGCGGTCATGCCCGATTTTTAAAGAGAAATCTCGAACAGTGCGTGTGTGTAGAGGAGAGAAACTATTCTCATTCCCTATATACGCTACAAATCCTTATGGCCTCAATGGGGCAATCACAATACATATAGGATGAGAATAGGGGCCTCTCCTTGTGTTTACAATATGGATTAACCTATCCATCATAGAAAACCCATACACAAGGCCCACAAATCCAAAACAACATTATCCACATGGGTTTAAGTATTTATAAGTGCCCAATAACAAAATTAATCACAAATAGGCTAAACCAATAGATGCTCAACAATATTTGACATTCAATTAATCTGAGTTTTAGAAAATTGGTGACTATGCTAGTCCACATATATTAAAAAATCTATCAATCTCAACAAGGATTGACCACTCGATGGTGTGCATTAAAAACACACCTTTCACCTCCAATGAGCCCAATTCGAGTGGCATTAAGTTGCTTTCGGGTTCAACTTCTTGGAAAAGTAACTTAAAGGAAGCTACAGTTTCAGTAACCTGAGCAAATATTAATCCTATATATATATATAAAGGTAAGAAAATTTCATAAGGCCCAAAAATAATTTATTTGAGACTTCTTGATCTTGAGATCAAATTTCACCTAGATTACATTACTTGCACTTTAGTCTACCTCCCTCTCCTTACACTAGTTCGTTTAAATACGCTTGTATATAAAATGCTTTTCTTTAATATAATTTATTTTAAAATAAATTATTTTATATTTAGATGTAATATTTAAGAAATGCTTATTTTAGTTGTATTTTTATAAAATTATGTTTAAAAATCACTTCTCCTTCCACTTTTTTAAGAAGTGGGGAATTGTTAACTTCATAATTAATTAGTTTTAGTGCTTTTTTTTTCTTCTAATTTTTTTTAAAGTGTCATCTAAACATATTTAAAAACATGTTGAAGTACTTTTTTCAAAAAATAAGTGCTTTTTATAAAAAAAGAAAAGCTTATCCAAACGGGTTATAGGATAACTTAAACATCCTTTATAATAGAAAAAATCATCTTTCTGACAAAAGAATCAATTTAACCAAAAATCCTATTCAATATAATGGCTATTAGGAACAAAATGAAATTTATTATTTGGCAAGCATGAAAAGTACACCACACATGAAAACACGTGACACTTGGAAATACTAAGGTTGCTAAAGAAGTGCCAAGAAAATGAGAGTGGATTTACTCAACACTGAAGCTGTCAAACATATAAAGAAAATGCTTAAGAGCTGATTTGTTGATAATTTAAATCATTTGAAAGACTTTTGTTTGATCTAATTGGACTCCATATGTGCTCAATTATTGATATTTAGCTAAATTTTTGATTTAAAGCTTAATCAGATATTTACTGTAAAACTATGCTTAAATGTGATTTGTGAACACTCAATTTTGTAAGGGGCATTTTGTAAAAAATAAAAAAAGAAAAAAAAAACTCATCTTTCAACCCATTGGCCCATTAACTCCTAAACCAATCTATTAACCCATAATTCATGATCAAACTCATTAACCCACAACCCATATGCCAACACTTATTTTAAACAAATCTCATCAGTTATCCTAACCCTTAAGCACTTATCCTAAACAAACTCCATCAATCATCCTAATTCCTAAACACTTATCCTAACTATCCTAAACTAACCATAATTCATCCTCAATAGACTGCATCACTTATCCTAAACAAACCCATCACTTATACTAAACAAACTTCTAATCACATTTTAACTCAAACTCTTCAACCTAATCTCCTCCTATAAAGCCACATAACTCATACACAGAAAGAACACTCAGAACCTATACTCAGAACCTGACTTATTCCTCGGCCTTGAAACACACTTCTGTTTACTTTTTTTTACTCACGCGACCTTCCTTTGCCTCTGCCAAAGTTTTTTCATAATCATCCTCTTCAACTTTTACCATTCCATCACGTTAAAATTCCAAACAGAACCACCCACCACATCCTTCCACAACCTCATCCGTGAACCCCACCACGTAGCACCACCATCTTCCAACCTCAGACACCGTCACCAACAACACAGCCTTCACCCCTAAACAACCAATACGGTTACCACCCCCTGCAACGCGAACCCACTGTCAGCACCTCACCATTCCAATACTATTCATCTTCTTCAACCTTCCAGCCCTTAACTTCCATCCCAAACTGTAATACACCAAACCTATTACCAACACAAACCCACCCTCAATCGTGAACCAACACCCATAGAAACACACTATTAACCACCCAACCAGAACCAGTTCCAATCGGAGTTCACTCAGCAGCCGCGCAAGTGTAGTTCGCGGTCATAGATTTGATGCGCTTTCCAAGTCGTCACCACGCAGATCCACTCAGGTGACCACCAGACCCGCACCGCTAATCGCATCGCAGCTGCCGCTCACCGCGCCGTCATCTCTTCCAAGCCATCACAACACCTAATCACTCCAACCCGCGGACCACCTTGCTCGAACCCATCACTCACCGAGCCTGGATCGACGCGCAGCGCAACCCACAAAGCCACCGCTAACCGGTAACACTTGCACGTCTCCTTCTCTGTCGCGACTCAAGCACTTAAAGCCCAGATCCTTATCTTCCATAGCCACGGTTGACATTTTTTTTCTTTGCTCTATTTTTGTTTCTGGTTTTGCAAAGACTATATAGTCTCTCTTTTCTTTCCATTTTTGGATTTGCTGCTTGCTATTTTTTTTTGGATTTAGAGGAGTGGGCTTAAAGAGGTAAAGTTATTGGGCTAAAAAAATCTAAAACAAAAACAAAAACAGAAAAAATGATAAAAATAAAAATAAAATAATGAAATTTCTTTTAGTGAAGAATAAAATAGGATTAATTGAATTGTGACAGTTTGTTGATCCTGTATCTTTTTATAATCACATGAGTTATAACAACTTGATGATTCAATGGGTGACGTCTCTAGCGTGACGCGAGCTTCGCCTATTCAATCCTTAATTTGATTAACAGAGTCGCGACGACCTCTTAATTCAAATCTTAAAAAAATAAAAAATTAAATTGTTTCTTTTAAAAAATAATAATAATAATAAAATCAACCAAATTTTTTCCTAGATAATTTTAAATAAAATTGTGTAATAAATTTGATAATCAATGGGTGACGTCTCTAGCGTGATGCGAGCTTCACTTATTCAAACTTTACTTTGATTAACAAAGTCGTGACGACTTGTTAATTCAAATTTTTATAAAATATAAATTAATTTTTTTAATAAAATCAACCAACCCACAATTATTCTCTAAAGAATTACGTGACTTTGAGTTCCTCATTGCACCCGAGGATACGTAAGAGTAGAATCCTTATTCTGTCAAGTCAAAAATTAATTTTTCATAATTTATTTGTATATTTTATTATTTTATTTTTTACAAAAAGGGTAAAACAAATATTTTCAAGAATTATTAAGAATTTGCATAATTAATTTAAGGTACCGTCTTAGGACGGGTGTGTTAGGAGTGCTGTGGGATTAAGTTTCCACCCTTCCCTATACATAACCGACTCCCGAATCTAATCTAGTTCCAAAGACCATTTTCTTAGGTTTTTCAATTTTTTCTAATAAAAATAAAATTCGTGGCGACTTCTAAATTAATTATTTTTTAATTTAAGTTGCTATTCCGTCGCAATCACGGTCGCCACAGATGGCGACTCCACTGGGGACACTTGAGAGTCAAGCCTATACAAGTTGGTTATGCAAATATTGTGATCTTTATGTGTTTGTTTTACCCTTTTTTTCTTTTTTTTTTTAAATTTGATTTTTTTTAGTTAAACTTTAGGGTAGAAAACTTTTGGAGTTTATTTGTTGCTTTGTTTTGCAGGATATGAGTAGTCTTTAGGATTGTAAATGTCTGTATGCTCCCTACACCCACTGCACCTACACGTTTATCACACACGCCTAAGTGGGGCCCTATACCTGGGTCTGAGTGAAGTCTAAGTTAGGTAGATGTTGCGTAATGGTAGTCATTTTGGATGTACATCTTGTTTGGTTATCACGAAAACCTCATCTAGAGTGTGCCTTTTTCACGAATATCCCACACCTAGTGGTTTACCCACTATTTCATGGTCAACATTCTGAAATAGGACTTGGCTCTAGAGGCCTTTAGAACAGAAGAGTCACCCAATAAAAATTTGCATGGATCAGAAGGACTCTTAGATTTTTAGGATAGAAAGTCCCAAGTTTAAGGCAATCCCATTAGGACACAAAGGGAGCATACTTCTTCTTTCCTCATGCCATCTATTCTTGCTTTAAAAAAAAACTTAAAAAATACATTTTCTTACATTTTTATGACATTCCTAGCATTCTTAAAAAAAAGTATCTTGCATTTTCATGTCATTATTAGCATTTTTTTTAAATGTCTTACATTTTCATGGCATTCCTAACATTCTTCAAAAGAAGAAAAAAATAATCTTGCATTTTCATGGCATCTTTAGCATAGTAAAAAAAATCATGCATTTTCATTCCATGCATTTAAAAAAAATGTTTTCATTTCATCTTATGCATGACATTAATCTCATTCATTTCATCTCATTCCTTGTATGATGTTATCGTGTTCAGCAACCATTGCGCGACCAAGGAAAGAAGACACCAATCAAACCCGTGTTCACAATACAAGGACTCGAACAAAGTTGCTTGCAGCGATGGCAGCTGAAAACGAAGGCAGGAACCTAAGTTTGGAAATGGATGAAGTGAAAGGAAGGATGAATGAGGTGACAGAGTCTCAGAGAAGAATGGAGAAAATGATGTTAGCTATGAGGGAGACCCTCACCTTGATAGGGGTAGCTGGAAGTACAGGAGTAACGGGGGCACATTCATACCCGCTGAATATCACTTCCATGAGGACAAACCCAAGGGTCACTACTGAGATACCTTTTGTGGGAGGAACCTCAAACACTGTATCAATAGTGATTCCTATTGGAGAAGGATATAATTCATTGGAAGATACTAGAAATGAGGTCCATGGTAACACTGAGTTCATGTGGGAACCATCATGTATGTCCATTCCGATGCCAATTGGATTTCCTGTCGGTACTGGGTATGCAACTGTTCAGAATGTTAAGATGAAAGAAGAATGGATGGAAAAAATGGAGGAGCAAATCAAGGCGATCAAGGGTCCTAGCACCTACGGTTCCCTTGGGATAGAAGAATTGTGCCCTACTTCTAACATCATCATCCCTAAGGATTTTAAAATCTCAGAATTTGTCAAGTATGATGGGAGCACCAACCCCTTTTTTCATCTAAAAACTTATATTACTAAAATGTCTATTTGGTCTAAGGACTGGAAGTTTCTCGTCAGCTTCTTTCATGAAAGTTTGACTGGACCTGCTTTGGAGTGGTGTATCAAACAGAACCTTTCAAAAATCTCCTCTTGGGATGACTAGGCAAATTTGTTTATAGGACAATATCGATTTAATTTGATATAGCCCCAACCCGAGAGCAGTTGGAAACACTACAGAAGAAAAATGAGGAGACATTCAAGCAATATGGCTAGAGGTGGAGAACTATTACAGCTCAAGTGCAACCGCCGTTAACTATGACAGAAATGTGCTCATACTTCTTGGGGACTTTAGGAGCTCTCTATGTTGGGACAATGGTAGGTGCTGCTTACCAAGACTTTGCTGAATTAATTGCTGCCGGAGAAAGGATTGAAATTCTGGTAAAAGCTGACAAATGGCTAATTGACAATAATGAAGGTAGTTTCAAGAAGAAGTTTTCCACTAAGAAAAATGAGCTAGAAGTGAGCTATCTGCAAAACCAATAACTTTCACAACCTCGATATTCGCCATCCTACCTTGTATACCAACCACCCCCATATAACCCAAACACTTATCCTTCTGCATCGTCCCATCTACCTGGTCTAACCGCCTCTCCCATGAATGCATCTCAAACCCAGCCACTCCAAATCAACAATGTTCCTGTACCTCAACCATACGCTCCAACCCACCCAACCTATAACCAATATCCATCTGCACCTCCACAAAATTACCCACAACCTAGGCCAAACTTCCAAAATCAAGGTCGTTTTCGTCCCCAAGGCCTACCTTCTTTCCTAAGATTGTCCATTTCGAATGCAGAGTTATTCCAGAGGCTCTATGATGCCCATTTAATTTCGGGGAGTCTTGTGCGCCCCATGGAGTCACCATTTCCAAGTTGACATAGCCCAAATTTGACTTGAAAATTTCACATGGACGTTTATGGGCATTCCATTGAAAACTGTGAAGCTTTTAAGACAGCAGTGAGGAAGTTAATTACTTATGGGAAGCTTGATATCCAAGAGGAGGCTGGACTTGATATTGTCAACAACCCAATTCCTAATCATAGTGGAAGGAATGGGGTAACTACTTAGAATAGTTGATCAAGGAAACCTTAGAAAGTTCAACTTAGTGGTGGTCCATAAACAATACCTTAGATTCCAACACTGGGGAATTTCTAAGCGACTGGTATTCTGATTTGTTTATCAAATAGTTACCATGAAACGATGGTTTAATTGTACCAACCCTATGCTTGTTCGATCAATAAAATCATTTGAGTTTTGAACTTATGATAACTTTCTTGAAGCATTAGTATAATGAATTTGCATGGATATCTTGTTTCCTTTCATTTTCATCACGTTGCCTTTCTTGACATTTATTCGCTTTCATTTCTATGAAGTGTTTTTCTTGTATTTGGATCCCATTGAACGCTAATTCTTGGCAATTCTCAGTTTGGTATATGTTAATAAGGTTCTCGTCTGCAAGTGTCTTTTGCAAAAAAAAAAGGAAAAAATTAAAAAAAAAATAGCAATGAAGTGGTCATTTGGTGTGCACTATCTTTTTATCTCAAAATTAAAGTTTTGAAGATAAAAAATCATGAATTGGAAATGAAGACTAACCATTTTCCTCTATCTTTTACAAAATTTCATTATCTTTATCCCTTGTTACCCCTTTTGAACTTGAAAATTTCTTCAATAAACCTTGGATAAGGATCACCCCTACACTAGGGGATAGTACAAGACAAATGTTGATTGTCATGGTGACTACTTTGAAGCATAATGAAAAAGAAAGAAAAGATGAAAGGGGCAATAAGTAAAAAAATGATGAAAAACCAAAAAAAAAAAAAAAATCAAAAAAGAGAGAAGGGAAAGAAAGAAGAAAGAAAATAAAATAAAATGGGGAAGAAATAGAGAACAATAAAAGAATGGTGTGCTTGAAAGTGCAAAAGCAGTTGACAAAGTTCAATTTTGAAAGTGCAATGATCCTTAGTCTCATACAACCTTTAAACACTTGTTTGAGCCTTATATCTTTTCTTTCATAACCCTTAACCTTGGCCATGTTACAAGCTTTAAAAAGTCCATTCTGATCAATGAAGGGTTATTGTCATTTTCGTTAACTTTAATTTTGAGACAAATGTTATGTTTATCCAAGTATCTAAATTATTGCTCCTAAAAAAATGGAAAAGAAGAGGAGGAGGAGGAGGTACTTGCTAGTCTTATACCGGGGTAAATCTTTTGGTCACTAGAGTGAGTTTCTGTCCTATTCAATTCAGTCCTAAACTAGGGCAAATTTCTCTTTGGTTTAATTTGGCCTTACGCTATGACAAGTGTCTACCCTACTCGATTTGACTCTAAATTGGGGCAATTTTTCTTTTCCTTGGTTCGATTGACCAACACTGGGATAAATCTTTCGGTCATTAGAGCAAGTGTTAGCCTTATTCTATTCAATCCTAAATTGAGACAAATTTCTCTTTGGTTCAATTTGACTTGATGTAGATGTTCAGAAGGATATCCTTGGTCATAATGTCTAGTGAGCAACTAAATATCGTTTTCATGAGGATCAAACCAATCCATATCAAGGCAACTCTTCTTTGAATCCCATACCATCGTTTGTGTCTTGTTCCATATGTACCCTTTTGTGTTGTCAAACTTCCAAGGCCAATCTAGAAGTTGTTCACTTAGTCAATTCCTGTTCTGTTGTATTTTTTAATCCCTGTCTATCTATTACGTAATGCTTCAGGTAAGGTGAACATGAGTACAACATTATGATTTGACCATCCGATGGCAATTCCCTGATGAACAATTCAGATTGAAAAGAACTTAGAAATTCCAATTAAAGGGGAAAATGATACCTCAAGGGATAATTCATAAATAAGAGGTACCTAAGCAAAAAGGGAAAAGAGCTCGTTAGACTAAAAACTCGAAAGGGCAGTTTAAGCAAAAACTGGGGCAAATAAATAGGAAGATGGCTTGAAGCCCCTTGAAAAGTTCACCAAACTGGGGCAATTTTGTTCAATTGGCCATATTGAGGTAAATTTTTGAAGGATTAAAGAGAAGATATGAGTAATCAAGCATGTGCAGGGAATTAATTGGATGAGGGACAAAGTTAAATACTGGAGTAAAATTTTCTCTCAAGGACTCAGCCAAGCAAGGGTTCATGACAAAAAATGGTCATTTCATTTCTCAAAAGAATAGTTGAGAGTGGCAAACAAGGAAAGAGAAAAAAAAAAGAAAAAGGAAAGAAATGATGAGGATCGAAGTTATCAGGTCCAACAGGCTAAAGCACGTGAACGAGTGGTTTGATTGGTTAAAGTTTTCCAAAGTCGTCCTTGGTTCAAATGATTTTTGTTTTAATTTAGAAAAAAGGAAAAAGAGAAAAAGAGAGAGAAAAATAAGAAAAAATAAAAAAAAAAAAAAAAAGAGAAAAAGAGAGAGAGAAATAAAAGAGAAAAAAAAAAAAAGAAAAAGAAAAGAAAAGAGAAAGAAAAAAAAAGAAAAGAGAGAGAAAAAAATAAGAGGGAAAAGGAGAGAAAAAATAATAAAAGAAAAAGAAGATTTTTTTGGGTCAAGATGCCCATTGCCTTTAAAATTTGTCTTTTGGGTCTTAGTTGCCTATTGTCTTTTAAATTCAGGTAATCAGTTGCCATTTGTCTTTTAAATTTCAGGACTCAGTTGCCCATTGTCATTTAAATTTTGAGACTCAGTTGCTCATTGTCTTTTAATTTTCGGGACTTAGTTGCTCATTATCTTTTAAATTTTGGGACTCAGTTGCCCATTGTCTTTTAAATTTCGGGACTCAGTTGCCCATTGTCTTTTAAATTTTAGGACTCAGTTGCCCATTGTCATTTAAATTTTGGGACTCAGTGTTGCCCATTGCCTTTTAAATTTTGGGACTCAGTGTTGCCCATTGTCATTTAAATTCCGGGACTCAGTTGCCCATTGCCTTTTAAATTCCGGGACTCGGTTGCCCATTGTCATTTTAACTTCTGTTGAGCGCATCAGCTCCATGCATTTCATGCATTTTAAATTTCTGTCAATTTCTTTGAGCGCATTGGCTTCATGCATTTTAAGTTCCGTTGAGCGCATCGGCTCCATGTATTCCATGCATTTTAAATTCTTGTTTTTTGATTTTAAGCGCATCAGCTTCTATCTGTTACTTTTGAGCGCATCAGCTCCCTGTCATTTAAGTTTCTATCATTGAGCGCATTGCTCTTTGCATTGTTTTGTTTCTTTTCGCTCCCGAACAAAATTCGAGTTCATGTCTTTACTTGTTCCTTACCATGATAAAATGAAAAACTACGGTTATTCTTTTTATCTAGTAAGAAACAAGTAAAGAAGGGCAACTATGAATACCCAATTTTGTCCGGGGCATTTTATAAAAAAGAAAAAAAAGAAAAAAAAAAAAAAAGAAAAGAAAAGAAAAAGAAAAATACTCATCTTTCAACCCATTGACCCATTAACCCCTAAACCAATCCATTAACCCATAATCCATGATCCAACTCATTAACCCACAACCCATATGCTAGCACTTATCCTAAACAAATCCCATCAGTTATCCTAACCCTTAAGCACTTATCCTAAACAAACTTCATCAATCATCCTAATTCCTAAACACTTATCCTAACTATCCTAAACTAACCATAATTCATCCTCAATAGACTGCATCACTTATCCTAAACAAACCCTATCACTTATCCTAAACAAACTTCTAATCACATTTTAACTCAAACTCTTTAACCTAATCCCCTCCTATAAAGCCACATAACCCATACACAGAAAGGACACTCAGAACCTACACTCAGAACCTGACTTATTCTTCGGCCTTGAAACACACTTATGTTTACTTTTTTTTACTCACGTGACCTTCCCTTGCCTCTGCCAAAGTTTTTTCATAATCATCCTCTTCAACTTTTACCATTCCATCATGTTAAAATTCCAAACAGAACCACCCACCACATCCTTCCACAACCTCATCCGTGAACCCCCACCACGTAGCATCACCATCTTCCAACCTCAGACACCATCACCAAATGACACAACAATCACCCCTAAACAACCAATACGGTTACCACCCCCTACAACGCGCACCCACCGTTAGCACCTCATCATTTCAGTACTATTCATCTTCTTCAACCTTCCAACCCCAAACTTCCATCCCAAACCGTAATACACCAAACCCATTACCAACACAAACCCACCCTCAATCGTGAACCAACACCCATAGAAACACACCATTAACCACCTAACCAGAACCAGTTCCAACTGGAGTTCGCTCAGCAACCACACAAGTGCAGTCCGCAGTCATAGATCTGACGTGTCTTCCAAGCCGTCACCACGAAGATCCATTCCGGTGACCGCCAGACCCGCACCGCTAATCACACCACAGCTGCCGCTCACCACGCCGTCATCTCTTCCAAGCCATCACAGCACCGAATCACTCCAACCCGCAGACCACCTTGCTCGAACCCGCCACTCACCGAGCCCGAATCGACGTGTAGCGCAACCCACAAAGCCACCGCTAACCAGTAACACCTGCACGCCTCCTTCTCTGTCGCGACTCAAGCACTTAAAGCCCAGATCCTCGTCTTCCATAGCCACGGTTGACATTTTTTTTCCTTTGCTCTGTTTTTGTTTCTGGTTTTGCAGAGACTATATAGTCTCTCTTTTCTTTCCATTTTTGGATTTGTTGCTTGCTTTTTTTTTTTATTTAGAGGAGTGGGCTTAAAGAGGTAAAGTTATTGGGCTAAAAAAATCTTTAAAAAATGAAAAAAGGAAAAAATGATCAAAAATGATAAAAATAAAAATAAAAAATCAAATTTCTTTTAGTGAAGAATAAAATAGGACTAATTAAATTGTGGCAGTTTGTTGATCCTGTATCTTTTTATAATCATCTGGGTTATAACAACTTGATGATTCAACGAGTGACATCTTTAGCGTGACGCGAGCTTCGCTTATTCAATCCTTAATTTGATTAACAGAGTTGCGATGACCTGTTAATTCAAATCTTAAAATAATAAAAAATTAAATTGTTTCTTTTAAAAAATAATAATAATAATAAAATCAACAAATTTTTTTCCTAGATAATTTTAAATAAAATTTTGTAACAAATTTGATAATCAGTGGGTGATGTCTCTAGCGTGACACAAGCTTCACCTATTCAAACTTTAATTTGATTAATAGAGTCGTGACTATTGCAACCGGGATCGCGACGGGATGACCAAAGAAGATAAATTTTGAAAATCAATGGAGTCGCCACCAATGTTTATTTAAATTGGGAAAACATTAGAAAAACCCTTTAATCAGGCAAATTGGTCTTTTGAAAATGAGTTTGGATTCGGGAGTCGATTATAGGTAGGGAAGGTATTAGCACCCTACACTGCCCGTTCCAAGAACGGTACCTTATGTTAGTTGTGTAAAAATTAATAATATTTGAAAATATTTATTTTACCCATTTTTTGCAAAACATTGTGACTTTTTTATTTTTTTTAAATTTTTTAAAGAAAGAATAAAAAGAAACAAGCAAATTATGAAAATTTAATTTTGGCTTGATAAAAATGAAATTCTGCTCCTACGTATCCCCTGGTGCAATGGAGAACTCAAAGTTACGTAGTTCTTTAGAAAATGATTGTGAGTTGGTTGATTTTAATTAAGAAAAAGATTTTTTAAAAAAGAGATTTTGTTTGAAAGCAAATACATTCTTGCACGGAGTTCAAGTCAGCACTAAGCTACTCAATAAACCCTTATGATTCAAATGACAATGAAGATAACATCCACTATTCAATCACCATCATTGATCATTGCATTGATTAAAATTTTTTATTTGTTTCATTTTTCATTTTTATTTAAACAAAAAAAGAATGCAAAAGAACAAACAAGTAAATATAATTTTTCATGAGCTAGATAGATAAAAAAAAAAGTATAAGCTTCACATATCAAACAACTCAAAACAAATTTTTTTTTTAACAATTTTCAAATACTTTTTACTTTTAAATTTTCTTGATTTTTTTTTTTTTTTATTTTTCACTAATCACAAAACACAATATAAAACATATCATAAAATAAAGTAAACACTATCAAACAAGAATTAATCCTAAATAACACTAACAATTAAACTCAAAGTATTTTTTTATTCCATTTTCATTTTTAGCATTTTTTATTTTTGGCATTTTTTATTATATAATCCTATGTATTTTGTCCCTACACATTATTATTTATTTTTCACTAAGCCTTTCAAATTGTAAGCAAATTAACTTTAAGTCAAGAAACAAGAAAACCAACCCATTAAATAAAACACTCCTACCATGCAACCCCTTTTTATTTTAAGTTTTCAACTTATGTTTTTTTTCTTTTCCTTTTGGGCTTCCAATACTTCTGCCTGGCCCAAGTAAATCCCATATCAGCCCAAGATACTTTAAATCACATTTCAATATGTTATAGGAAATTTGAGAAGCAAACACGGTGAGAAACATATGGAATCAAGTCAGGAAAAAAATAATTTCTGAGTGAAGCTTTGACCTCTGGGTTTACGCAAGTAACGTAGAGGAGCGGAGCAAGTGGGGCTGAGATGGTGTTGGCCGGATGGTGGCCCGAGGCAAGAATGAAGGCGGCGCGAAGGCCGTTTAGGCTCGCGGGTCTCGGGGCACAGGAGTGGGGCGTGATGAGTTCTGGTACGACGTGGTGGGGCGTTCGGCGCGGATCTGGCAGTTTGAGGCGGTGCCGGGCGAGGCAGAGACGGGTCGCGGGGTGCTAGGTCTTGCGACGCGGTGGTTCTTGGTTCGATCTGGTTTGGACGACGTTGGGCTTGCCGGGACCGGTGTTGGGTGGAGGACGAGGTTAGATAGGCTTGGTGGGTTCTTTGGGTGTGGTGTGGCTAACGATCCGGTGGTCTTGGAGTAGAGGCTCACGGTGATAATGGTTCTGTTTTGGGTGGACAACGGCTTGGAGGTTGTGGTGGATGATGGTTTGGTGTATTGTTGATGTATGTGGATGATGGGTGTGTTTGGGGAGGGGTGGCGAGAGGTTGAAGATGGTGGTCGTGAGTTGGGTCACGGTGAAGATGTGATTGATGATGGTGTTTGGGGTGGAGGCCGTGTGTGGTGAGTTTGGGCCGTGGCTGAAGGGATTGAAGTGGAGCTACGATGGTTTTGCAGGGGTTGCACTATTCAGGTGGTGTGAATGGTTGCGCGTGGTGGTCTATGGGTGCAGTTTGGAGTTGCGAAGATGGTGATGTTGTCTGGGCTTATTTTCTGTTTCTGGGTTGCAGGGTATGGGTGAGATGGTGGCTGCAAAGTGATTATGAGTGGTAGATTTGGTGTTGGTAAGGATGGTGAGGTGTTTGAAAATGGAAAGGTGGTGAAGGTGAAGGGGTGAGTCAACTCAGTGGTGATGAAGGTGGGTGGTGAAAATGAAGTTGAAGACAGCTTGGCAATGCAATGGAGATGGCAGCAAAACCTCATCTGTGTCATCTTCCTCTCGTCCCCCCTTTAATCCTTTTTCCCCTTTAGTTTTTTCTTCATTTTTTGCCTTGTAAGCAGAGATGACTCCTCTGCAATCTCTCTAGGAAATTAGCTTAGGTGCAGATAGAGTTTTCTAGCTCAGTTTCCTTCTCCATGTATTTTCTTTAGCTACGTGACTTTCTCCAAGCCTTCCTTTCTGTCAAATTGCCATTTCTATGTTTCTCCTTGAGTATTGGGTTTGCAGGAGCTAGGCAGACAGCATACAAGGCTGCAAAATTTTTCTTTCATTTTTTATTTTCTTTATTTTTTTAAATTTTATTTGTTTTAATTATAAGAAAAAGGAAAGAAAAAAATTAAATAAGATGCAAGTAAATAAAATCTAAAAAAGAAAACAAAATGTTTGAATATTGCAATTAGGCATCAATTAACACAAAAATTAGTCCCTGATTCAGCAACAAAAATAAAACTTTATGGACAAAATTGGGTATCAATAGCTGCCCCCCTTTGTTTTGTATTTAAATTAAATGGAAAACAAAGGAGTTGATTCAATTTTGTCCATGAAAATTTTGATTTTCCTCTTTTTTAAAATATGCAGATTGATGCAAAATGCAACAAAAATAAAAACAGGAAAGGTAAAAAGCTTGCGGAGTCGGGTATCCTACTGAAGCTTGAAAATAGAAAAGGCACAAAGCGTGCGGAGTTGGGTATCCGCCGAAGCTTGAAGACAGAAAGGTAAAAATCTTGCGGAGTCGGGTATCCACGAAACTTGAAAACAGAAAGGTAAAAAGCTTACGGAGTCGGGTATCCGCTTAAGCTTACAGGCAGAAAGGTAAAAAGCTTGCAGAGTCGAGTATCTGCGAAACTTGAAAATAGAAAGGTAAAAAGCTTACGGAGTCGGGTATCCGCTGAAGCTTACAGGCAAAAAGGTCAAAAGTTTGCGGAGTCGGGTATCCGCAAAACTTGAAAACAAAAAGGTAAAAAGCTTACGGAGTCGGATATCCGCAAAACTTAAAAACAAAAAGGTAAAAAGCTTATGGAGTCGGGTATCTGCTGAAGCCTACAGGCAGAAAGGTAAAAAGCTTGCGGAGTCAGGTATCCGCGAAACTTGAAAATAGAAAGGTAAAAAGTTTATGGAGTCGGGTATCCGTGAAACTTGAAAACAGAAATGTAAAAAGCTTATGGAGTCGAGTATCCGCTGAAACCTACAGGCAGAAAGGTAAAAAGCTTACGGAGTCGGGTATCCGCAAAACTTGAAAATAGAAAGGTAAAAAGCTTACGGAGTCGGGTATCCGCTGAAGCTTACAGGCAGAAAGGTAAAAAGTTTACGGATTCGGGTATCCGCAAAACTTGAAAACAGAAAGGTAAAAAACTTACGGAGTAGGGTATCCGCTGAAATTTGATAGAAAAGGTAAACAACTTGCGGGGTAGGGTGCCTGTCGAAGCTAGACAGAAAACTTAAAGGCAATGGGCACAATGCCCTGACTTGCTGTGAAAGCAATGGGTGCGAGGACTCGAAAAGGAAAAGACAATGGGCATAAGGCCCTGTGAATTGAAAAGTTATTGACTTTGTAAATGCATGTGATGCCAGAGATGGTACATTATGTAATGGATACAATGTATGTGATACCAGAGGACAATGCATGTGATGCTAGAGGTGATGCATGATGTAATAGACGCATGATGATACAATGGATGTGATGCCTGAGGACAGTGCATAGGATGCCAAATATGATGCAATGGATGCCTTATTTTAGAGATGAACAAATTGAGTAAGCAACTTTTTTTTTTTTTTTTTTTTTTTTTTTGTTTATTTTTTTTTTTGCACATCGGAGCTTTGATTCCGCAACCCTTAAGGACTTTTCCCCACAGCAGTATCAAGGTCAAAATTTGTTAATTTGCTTTATGATTTGTCTGGTCATTCTTTCTTTTCTTATCAACACTTAAAGGGTCTCGAGCCATAAAACTTTATGCAGTGGGCCTTGAGCCTAAAAATTTGTACAATGAGCCACGAGTCGAAGAAGTGAATGTACTTGAGAAAACCCCCCTTTTTTTTGCCAAAGTTTTGAACCAAACGCTTCTTGGAAACCAACCAAACCCATATTCAAGGGAATCATTGTCAATCTCATCTTGTTCAAAATCCTCTTCATTAGATATGACTTAGTGGAAACTTGTGACTTTCTTTCCCCAAAGGTTCCTATTTCCACCGGACACACTTCAATCTGAGTTATCCATTGAGGATGTCATTCCCTTCATTGATTGAAACTCTAGAACTCCTTTGGCTTGAGTTGTTCAACAAGAGATTACCATTAGATGGTTAAATTGTACTATTGTGCTTATGTTCACCTAACCTGAAGCATCATGTACCAGATATGCATGGATTCAAAAGTACAACAAGAAAGATATTTACTAACTGAGAAGCTTTTTGAAACAAAGGACATTCACAAAGGATAAAGACACAAGAAGTGGAATAGTGCGAAAGCCAAGAGGTTTTTTTTGTTTTTATTTTTTTACTTTTTTTTTACCCAGCTTGGATGTGATTGATCCTTACTTGATAACTGGATATCATGACCATTGTTTTATCAGGTATCTACAAAGATATGTCTCTGTGTAAGGTATCAAATGAAATTGACTCAGGGTATGCCATTTAAGAATAAAGATACCCCCGTGTAGGCCATTTGACAATAGAATTTGTCCCAGTGGGGAACTTAAGTTTTTTTCAGAGTAAGGCCAAATAAAACTAGGCAAATTGCTCTAGTTTAGAGCCAAATTGAATAAGGTAGAGACTTGCCCCAATGTAGAGCCAGATTAGGTCAAAAGATTTGCCCCAGTGTAGGCTAAGTCGAGCTAAAGAAGAAAAAAATTGCCCCAGTGTAGGGTCAATTTGAACAGGGTAAAAATTTGCCCTAGTGTAAGTCACTCTTTTTTGTCTTATCTTTTTTTTTTTTTGAGCAAAGAACAAACTCATAACTTTTTGTCTCGAAATTAAAACTTGTGAAAATAAAGGCAATCACTCATTGATCAGATTGGACTTTCTAAAGCTTGTAATGTGGCCAAGGTTAGGGGTTATGAAAAGAAGGGTGTAAGGCTCAAACAAGTGTTTAAAGGTTAAGTGGGACCAAGGATCCTTGTTCAAACTTAAACTTTGTCAATTACTTTTGCACTTTCAAGCACACTTTTCTTTTATTGTTCTTTTTCATCTTTATTCAAACTTAAACTTTGTCAATTTTTTTGTTTTTACTTTTCGCCCCTTTCACATTTTCTTTCTTTCCCTTTTTTATTGTGTTTCCAAATAATCACCTTGACAACCTTTATTTTGTGCTTTCCCTTATTGTGGGGGTGATCCCTGTCTAGGGTTTATTGAATGAAGCTTTTAAGTTCAAAATAGGACAACGAGGGAAGATGAATTCTTGTAAGAGAGAAAGATGACCAATCTTCATTTCAAATCTGGATTGCTCATTTAAAAAAAAATTAGAGACAAAAAGGGCAATACACACCGAGTGATTATTTATTTACTCTTTTTTTCTCTTTTTTTTCTCTTTTTTTTTGTTTTGGGCAAAGAACACCTGCACACATGGGCCTTATGACCACAAAAACTTTCCAGAATGAGAGTCATATGGGATTTGAACTAAAAGAAAGCAAGTAAAGGGAAGAAAAAAATGACAAAAAGATCTGGCAAGAACATGAGTGCCAAGAACATAGGAAAAGAAAACAAGGTAAACTGAGATCCACACAAATCCATCATATTAATGCTTCAAGCAAGTTTACATAAATTCAAAAACTTGAATGGTTTTAAAGATTGAACAAGCATGGGGTCAGTACAATTAAACCATCATTTCATGGTAATAACTTAGTAAACAAATCAGAATATCAATCGCTCACAATTTCCTAATGCTGGAGGACTACAAGATATGGTTCATTCCCAACGGTTAGAAAAATGAATCACCACATTGTTGAACTTTTCTAAGATTGCCCCTGATCGACCATTGTAAGTATTCACCCCTATTGCAGATGGACATGTGTAAAAATCTCTGACAATGCCTGGTGGATTACTGTTTAGATAACCGTTGTCATCCATAAGTTTTCCTGAAACCCCATTTAACTCATCTGACCTGAAGTCCAACCTTAGTCAGTTCAAAATTTGTCCATACTTTCCTGCCCGTCATTCATTTGATGCAATCTTCCTTTTTTCATTTTATTTTCAATCCTTTCACTAATTATCACGATATCAGAAAAATTCGATGACACACTTCCAATCATATGATCATAGAATAGCGCGTGCAGTGTATCAGTGAACATAACAACCATCTCTTTTTCTGACAAATGGGGTTCTACTTGTGCAGCTATTTCCTTCCACCTCTGAGCATATTCCTTGAAAGTCTCAGCATCCTTCTTAGACATGTTTCGCAGTTGCATTCTATCTGGTGCCATGTCAATGTTGTATTTATACTGCTTTAGAAAGGCATTAGCTAAATCCTTAAAACTCCTTATATGGGCACGCTCAAGATGTGTGTACCAATTCAAAGCTGCCTCAGTTAAACTGTCTTGGAAGAAATGGATTAACAGTTTATCATCGTGAGCTTGTGAAGCCATCTTGCGAATGTACATTGTCAAGTGATTCTTTGGGCAAGTAATTCCATTATATTTATTAAAATCTGGGACCTTAAACTTTGGGGGAATGACAACGTCAGGGACAAGACAAAGCTCAGTAGCATTCTTGAGGCCATAACAACCTGCTCTTTCAATGACCCGTAATCTCTCTTCCAAAGTTTTCCATCTCTCTTTGAACTGAGGATTTTCAACAAAAGAACTCAATGGGTATTGAGGCATGAAAGTGGGGACAAAATGTTGCACTACTGGGGTTCCACTGGTACCTGGGTAATGGGCATATGGTTGGATTGTGCTCAATGAGTTTGAAGCAGGCATGCCACTGTCAGGGGAATTAGCAACCCATGGTGGTACAAAGCTGGAAGGGAAGCCATATGGTGGGATGAAGAAAGGGAATGGGTGCTGTATTGGCGGGGTTTCATTAGCATTCAACCGAGTGACTTGAGTTTGGGTATTGTTCAGCAGGTTTGAATTTGGTGTCTCTGCTGGCATGCTATTACCAGGGGGATTGGTGGTTAATGATGGTACATAGCTGGGATGAAAGCCATATGGTAGGAAGGGTGGCACTTGGATTTCATGAGAATTGGTGACTGAGGGTTGAGTGGTGAACGACATCACAACTCTTTGAGGATTAAAGCATTGGTATTGCAGAAGATTTGGAGAGAAACCAGGCAGGTGAAGAGGTGTGACCGGATGTCCTTTGTTTGCCACTGAGGAATTCCCATTTGTGCTCCTTCTATTTTCCATGGACTGTAGCATCTCCATCATCTTGGACACTTGTTCTTTGAGCTGATTCACCTCATCCTTCAACTCTTGAGTTTGATTTATTTCATCCATGATCTTAGCCTAGGAATGATCCTGTAAAGGTGTCGCAGAAGCTGCTTTTCTGTTATAGTGTCCCCTTTTAGGTTGGAGGAAACATGATATGAATATGCAATTATCAATATTGACTAAATAGAGTTGACAATATACATATATGCAAAGTGTTAAATACTTGTGCAGATGAGTTTTTTTTTATGCTATGAATGTTATGGTAATGCAAGATGATGCATCACATTTTTGGAATGCTAAGAATGCCATAAAAATGCAAAATGATGTATCTTTTTTTTGTTTTTTATTTTTTTATTTTTTCCAAAAAAAACTTGGAATGACATGAAATGCAAGATGATGTATTTTTTTTTATTTTTTTAAAAAAAATGCCATGATGAATGACATAAGGAATAGACAAATAAAGAAAAAGAATGCTCCCCTTGTGTCCTAATCAGATACAATCTAATAAGCTGGATGACTCTAACTTTCGAGGTCATTATGTTCAACCTAACAGTGCAAGATTTTTCAGGACAAATCTGAACTTCTAAAAAAGTCATGGTCCCCAGATTGCCCCCATCTCGAAAGATAAGGACCCAATTCATGAATTAATCACAAGTAGGGATAAACCCTCTCAATATGACTAGTCCATGATACTGGTAACAATCTGAGTGGTGTCTCGACAACTGTCAAGTGAGCATAAAGCTCTTCAATAACAAAAGTCGAGACCCCTCCTACTCCTCGGGTTTGCACAGACTCGGGTATAGAGCCCAAAAAGTGTGTGATGTAAGTGATTAGTGATGTGTATGAAGGAGCATAAAAAATCTGTACAAAAACATAAAAGACAAAAATACCCCAACTGCAAAACATATATACAATAGCCAGCCAACAATCGTCTACCCTAGGGTTTTAACAATTAAGTACAAAATATATATATACAAGTCACAATATACATGAAATAATGCTATCAGATATTTACATAAAAAATAAATAAAATACATTTACAAACAAATAAAAAATAAAAACAAAGACAAAGAGGGTAAAATAAATAAACAAAAGATTATTAAAAATTTGCACAACTAACAACAACATGCCTGACTCTCTAAAGTCCCCAGTGGAGTCGCCAGCTGTCGCAACCGGGATCGCGACGGGACGATCGAAAAAGATAAATTTTGAAAATCAATGGAGTCGTCACCAATGTTTATTTAAATTGGGAAAATATTAGAAAAACCATTTAATCAGGCAAATTGGTCTTTTGAAAATGAGTTTGGATTCGGGAGTCGATTACAGGTAGGGAAGGTGTTAGCACCCTACACTGCCCGTTCCAAGAACGGTACCTTATGTTAGTTGTGTAAAAATTAATAATCTTTGAAAATATTTATTTTACCTATTTTTTTGCAAAACATTGTAACTTTTTTAATTTTTTAAAATTTTTTTAAAGAAAGAATAAAAAGAAACAAGCAAATTATGAAAATTTAATTTTGGCTTGACAGAAATGAAATTCTGCTCCTACGTATCCCCTAGTGCAATGGGGAACTCAAAGTTACGTAGTTCTTTAGAAAATGATTGTGAGTTGATTGATTTTAATTAAGAAAAAGATTTTTGAAAAAAGAGATTTTGTTTGAAAGTAAATACATTCTTGCACGGAGTTCAAGTTAGCACTAGGCTACTCAATAAACCCTTATGATTCAAATGACAATGAAGATAGCATCCACTATTCAATCACCATCATTGATCATTACATTGATTAAAATTTTTTATTTGTTTCATTTTTCATTTTTATTTAAACAAAAAAAGAATGCAAAAGAACAAACAAGTAAATACAATTTTTCATGAGCTAGATAAAAAAAAAGTTTAAGCTTCACATATCAAACAACTCAAAACAAATTTGTTTTTTTTTTAACAATTTTCAAATACTTTTTACTTTTAAATTTTCTTCATTTTTTATTTTTTTTTATTTTTTCACTAATCACAAAATACAATATAAACATATCATTAAATAAAGTAAACATTATCAAACAAGAATTAATCCTAAATAACACTAACAATTAAACTCAAAGTAATTTTTTTATTCCATTTTCATTTTTAGCATTTTTTATTTTTGGCATTTTTTATTATATAATCCTATGTATTTTGTCCCTACACATTATTATTTATTTTTCACTAAGCCTTTCAAATTGTAAGCAAATTAACTTTAAGTCAAGAAACAAGAAAACCAACCCATTAAATAAAACACTCCTACCATGCAACCCCTTTTTATTTTAAGTTTTCAACTTATGTTTTTTTTCTTTTCCTTTTGGGCTTCCAATACTTCTGCCCGGCCCAAGTAAATCCTATATCAGCCCAAGATACTTTAAATCACATTTCAATATGTTACAGGAAATTTGAGAAGCAAACACGGTGAGAAACATATGGAATCAAGTGAGGAAAAAAATAATTTCTGAGTGAAGCTTTGACCTCTGGGTTTACGCAAGTAACGCAGTGGAGCGGAGCAAGTGGGGCTGAGATGGTGTTGGCCGGATGGTGGCGCGAGGCAAGAATGAAGGCGGCGCGAAGGCCGTTTAGGCTCGCGGGTCTCGGGGCACAGGAGTGGGGCGTGATGAGTTCTGGTGCGACGTGGTGGCTCGTTCGGCGTGAATCTGGCAGTTTGAGGCGGTGCCGCGCGAGGCAGAGACGGATCGCAGGGAGCTGGGTCGTGTGACGCGGTGGTTCTTGGTTTGATCTGGTTTGGACTGTGTTGGGCTTGCGGGACCGGTGTTGGGTGGAGGACGAGGTTCCGATAGGCTTGGTGGGTTGTTGGGTGTGGTGTGGCTAACCGGATCTGGTGGTCTTAGAGTAGAGGCTCACGGTGATAATGGTTCTGTTTTGGGTGGACGACGACTTGGAGGTTGTGGTGGATGATGGTTTGGTGTATTGTTGATGTATGTGGATGATGGGTGTGTTTGGGGGGGTGGCGAGAGGTTGAAGATGGTGGCGTGAGTTGGGTCACGGTGAAGATGTGATTGATGATGATGTTTGGGGTGGAGGCCGTGTGTGGTGAGTTTGGGCCGTGGCTGAAGGGATTGAAGTGGAGCTACAGTGGTTTTGCAGGGGTTGCACTACTCAGGTGGTGTGAATGGTTGCGCGTGGTGGTCTATGGGTGCGGTTTGGAGTTGCGAAGATGGTGATGTTGTCTGGGCTTATTTTCTGTTTTTGGGTTGCAGGGTATGGGTGAGATGGTGGCTGCAAAGTGATTATGGGTGGTAGATTTGGTGTTGGTAAGGATGGTGAGGTGTTTGAAAATGGAAAGGTGGTGAAGGTGAAGGGGTGAGTCAACTCAGTGGTGATGAAGGTGGGTGGTGAAAATGAAGTTGAAGACGGCTTGGCAATGGCAATGGAGATGGCAGCAAAACCTCCTCTGTGTGATCTTCCTCTCGTCCCCCCTTGAATCCTTTTTCCCCTTTAGTTTTTATTTCATTTTTTGCCTTATAAGCAGGAATGACTCCTCTGCAATCTCTCTGGGAAATTAGCTTAGGTGCAGATAGAGTTTTTTAGCTCAGTTTCCTTCTCCATGTATTTTCTTTAGCTGCGTGACTCTCTCCAAGCTTTCCTTTCTGTCAAATTTCCATTTCTATGTTTCTCCTTGAGTATTGGGTTTGCAGGAGCTAGGCAGACAGCATACAAGGCTGCAAAATTTTTCTTTCATTTTTTATCTTCTTTATTTTTTTAAATTTTATTTGTTTTAATTATAAGAAAAAGGAAAGAAAAAAAATAAATAAGATACAAGTAAATAAAATCTAAAAAAGAAAACAAAATGTTTGAAATATTCCAATTAGGCATCAATTAACACAAAAATTAGTCCCTGATTGAGCAACAAAAATAAAACTTTATGGACAAAATTGGGTATCAACAGTGACGACCTGTTAATTCAAATTTTTATAAAATATAAATTAATTTTTTTAAAAAAATCAACCAACCCACAATTATTCTCTAAAGAACTACATGATTTTGAGTACCTCATTGCACCCGGGGATACGTAGGAGTAGAATCCTTATTCTGTCAAGTCAAAAATTAAATTTTAATAATTTATTTATATAGTTTATTATTTTATTTTTTACAAAAGGGGTAAAACAAATATTTTCAAGAATTATTAAGAATTTGCATAATTAATTTAAGGTACTGTCTTAGGACGGGTGTGTTAGGGGTGTTGTGGGATTAAGTTTCCACCCTTCTCTATGCATAACCGACTCCCGAATCCAATATGGTTCCAAAGATCATTTTCTTAGATTTTCTAATTTTTTCTAATAAAAATAAAATTGGTGGCGACTCCTAAATTAATTTTTTTAAATTTAAGTTGCTATTCCGCCGCAATCACGGTCGTGACATGATTATAAACACTCATAAATGAATTATGCTTTTCAGGAGATCATTGAGTATTTGAGTCCATTAGCATCAAACCGAGCTTGATGACCATTTGAGGAGAGAGTTGAATACTTAAGAAGATCAGTTTTACCCTTGGAAGCAAATGAAGAAGGGCAGTTATGAAGAATCAAGGTCGCATTTGAAGAAAGTGAGTGACACGGCCCGTGTGATGTGACATGGGATGGGTCGTATACTCCTCTGACTATTTCAAGACAGGTCAAATCCTATTTTTGGACACCGTGTCATATGACACGGGGTAGGTCGTGTACGTCTCTGTCTTCACAAGGGAATTCAGTTTTCAGCCTTGACCGATAACATGGCCCGTGTCACATAACACGGGTTGGGCCGTGTTCTTCTCTGACTTTGAAATTAGTTAGAATTTTGTTACCAGATTCAGACACGGGTTGGGTCGTGTTATATGACACAGCCCGTGTCATCGGCTCAGGAATTTTAATTCGAGTTTTAATGCTAAATTAGGTATTGTCGCAACCGGGATCGCGACGGGACGACCGAAAAAATATCAAAAATCAATGGAGTCGCCACCAATGTTTATTTAAATTGGGAAAACATTAGAAAAAACCATTTTATCAGGAAAACTGGTCTTTTGGAAATGAGTTTGAGTCCGGGAGTCGATTACAGATAGGGAAGGTGTTAGCACCCTATACTGCCCGTTCCAAGAACGGTACCTTATCTTAGTTGTGCAAAATTTAATAATCTCAAATATATTTATTTTTACCCCTTTAAACAAAAGACTTTGTAATTATTTTTTATTTTTCTCATTTTTTGGAAAGAAATAAAAGAAACAACCAAATCATGAAAATTTATTTTTTTGGCTTGACAGAAATGGATTTCTGCTCCTACGTATCTCCTGGTGCAATGAAGAACTCAAAGTCACGTAGTTCTTTTAAAAAATAATTATGGGTTGGTTGATTTTAATTAGAAAAAGAGATTATTTGAAAGTGAATCCATTCTTGCACAGGATTCAAGTTAGCACTAGGCTACTCAATAAACCCTTATGATTCAAAAGATAATGAAGATAGCATTCGCTATTCAATCATCGTCATCGGTCATTGCATGAATTAAAAGATTTTTTTTATTTTTCCTTTTCATTTACCATTTTTATTTTCTTTACCCGTCTCCCCTTTTGCCAAAATGCATCATTATTGCCTTAATGTGAAATGGATAAAAGACAACCCACGTGATTCAAATTTTCCACTTTTAAAAAAGACAATCATAATTCAATAAAAAGTTGGAGACTTTAGCAACAATAACAAAGACACACCAGGGTCGTTTGTGAAGGGATCCACCGAGATTCGACGGTCGGTTGAAGGTACCTAGACCGAGGCTCGACGGCGGTTTGGAGACCGGATTCGGATTCACGAGGTCGACGGTCGGGGCTCGACGGTCGATGTTCGATTCGGGTCTTTCGATGTTCGCCGGTCCCGGGCCTAAACGACGGCCGAGAATCCGGGTTCCCGTGGTTCGACTGCCAAATTATCGGCCTCGATGTTCGACGGTCGGTTGAAAAATGGATCTGTTGGATTCGACGGTCGATTCGAGAGATGGATCTTGTGGGGTTCGACGGCTTACACGAGGAGTCGGTGGAAAGATGGGTTTAGTTGGGTTTGGAAGGTTGAAGGTCGATGAGGGGAGATCTAGTTGAGGTTCGACGGTCGGTTGGGGTGGTGGTGGTATTGGTGAAGTTGGTCGGTGAAAGTCACGGTGGTGTGGTTTGGAGGTTTGTCGGTGGGGTAGTGCGGGTGTGGTTCGACGGTCGAGTGAGGAGTTTGGTTGATGTCGTGAAGGTTTGGATGGGTTGTCGGTGAGGGGTAGTGATGAGGTGTGGTTCGACGGTCGGTAGAGGAGGTATGATTGGGAGTTTAATGGTGGGTATGGGTAATGAAGGTCTTGAACATGTAGTGAGGTTTGGGTGGAAGAGATGTTGTTGGTTTATTGATGGTGAAGGTTGTGAGGTGAATGTTATAGTGGAATGGTTCGACGGTCGGTTGGTTGAAGGGGAAGGGTTTGGGGTTCGACGGTCGGGTGTCGGTGAAGTTGGTCGGTGAGATTGGCGGTGTGAGGAGATTGGACGGTTCGACGGTCGGTTTTTCGGTCCGACGGCCTGGTTCAGGTTCTTGGTCCGACGGTCGGTGCTCTCGGTTGGGTTGGATAGTTGAAGGATGGTGGTGTAGTTTTGGGGTTTGGAGATTTAGATGATGGGAACTTGATGATTTGGGCGAGGTGCCGACGGTTGGAGAGGAGGTATGATTGGGAGTTTAATGGTGGGTTGGGTAATGAAGGTTGAAAATGTAGTGAGGTTTGGGTGGAAGAGATGTTGATGGTTTGTTGATGGTGAAGGTTGTGAGGTGAAGGTTATAGTGGAATGGTTCGACGATCGGTTGGTTGAAGGGAAGGGTTGGGGTTCGACGGAGAGGGTTGGGAAGGGTACGTGTAATGGATTCGATAGTTGGTTGCAAGGATGAAGATGGTGGGGTTTGGGTGATTTACGGTGGGGGTCCGACGGTCGGTTGGAAGGGTGATGGCTCTGTGCGGTCCGAGATCGGTTGAAGAGGGCCTGGTTTTTTTGTGAAGTCCGACGGTCGGTCGATGTTTCCGTTGGCTTCACGTGAATGAAGAGGAGATGGAGTTGATGTGGTGGTGGTTAAGGTTTTGAGGTTTTTTTTTTTTAGTGGTGGTTGAGGAATGGGGGTGAAGGTGGTTGTTGGTTGTTTGAGGTTGGGAGGGACCTGAGTTGATGGTGATGAAGAAGAAGGTGTGTTATGGAGGTTGAGTTGCTTGGAGATGAATGAGGTTGAAGAAGTGGAGAGTGAAGCTTGATGGAGGTTTTAGGATGGTGAGAATCAAGAGGGGTAATGGCAGAGAGAAGATGTAGGCTTATGGTGAGGAGATTGGAATCCTTCTGGAGGTGAGGATGCAGTTGAGAGTTAATGGGCCTTCCCTCTCGTTGCCAGAAGTTGAATGTTGATAATGAATATCAAGGGGAATCTCCCCTTACGTGGATTGAAAGTGGTTCAGTAATGGAGGTGGCAGTCAGGTGGTGATGGGGAGCTGATTCACGATGGTATGGTTAGGGGAATAAAGAAAAACAAAGGTTCTCTGTGTGCAGGTCATTGGTTGTGGGAAATGGGGGTAGCAAAGGATGGAGGTAGAATAAACAAGCAGAAAAGGTGCATATGTGCTAAATGCCGTGTGATGATAGCTGCAAGATGGCATGGGAATAGGAATAAACAAAAAAAGTAAAGCATATGTGCTCCATGTGTGAAGTGGGGTGAATTTGCACCTTGTGTAAGGTGCGATGGGTGATAAAAGAGAATGAAAAGAAAGAAGACGGGTGTTCACCTAACGGCAGAAACAAAAAGTATGCTGTGCATTTTGTTGTATATTTTTTTTATTTTTTATGTTTTATATTTTTTATTTTTTTATTTTTTCATAAAAAAAAGGTACAAAGCAAAGCAATTAAACAATCAATCAACAAACATAAAAAGAAAATTTCACGGACAAAATTGGGTATCAACAGCTACCCCCTTTGCTTTTCGTTTAGGATAAACGGAAAGTAAAGGAGTTGATTCAATTTTGTCCATGAAGCTTGATGAGAAAGTAAAAAGCTTGCATGGAATCGGGTATCCGTGAAGCTTGACAGAAAAACATACAAAGCTTCATGAGTCGGGTATCCCTTGAAGCTTGAGAAAATGTACAAAGTCTTGAGTCGGGTATCCGTGTGAACTTGACTTAAAACAGAAAAGACACAAAGCTTGCGGAGTCGGGTATCCGCTGAAGCTTGGAAATAGAAAAGGTACAAAGCTTGCGGAGTCGGGTATCTGTGAAGCTTGACAACATGAGGTAAAAAAGCTTGAGGGGTAGGGTGCCCATCGAAGCCGGACGGAAGGTAAACGAACAGCTTGTGGGGTAGGGTGCCCATCGAAGCCTGACAGAAAGGTAAAAAGCAAACAGCTTGTGGGTAGGGTGCCCATCGAAGCTTGACGAAAAGGTAAATAACAAACAGCTTGTGGGGTAGGGTGCCCATCGAAGCTTGACGAAAGGTAAATAACAAACACTTGTGGGGTAGGGTGCCCATCAAAGCCGGACGGAAGGTAAACAACAAACGGCTTGTGGGGTAGGGTGCCCATCGAAGCCTGTAGAAGGTAAAAAACAAACGGCTTGTGGGGTAGGGTGCCCATCGAAGCTTGACGAAAAGGTAAACAACAAACTTGTGGGGTAGGGTGCCCATCGAAGCCGGACGAAGGTAAAAACAACAAACAGCTTGTGGGGTAGGGTGCCCATCGAAGCTCGACAGAAAGGTAAACAACAAACAGCTTGTGGGGTAGGGTGCCCATCGAAGCTTGACGAAAAGGTAAAACAACAAACAGCTTGTGGGGTAGGGTGCCCATCGGAGCCGGACGGAAAGGTAAACAACAAACAGCTTGTGGGGTAGGGATGGGTAGGGTGCCCATCGAAGCCTGACAGAAAGGTAAACAACAAACAGCTTGTGGGGTAGGGTGCCCATCGAAGCCTGACAGAAAGGTAAAAAGCAAACAGCTTGTGGGGGAGGGTGCCCATCGAAGCCTGACGGAAAGGTAAACAACAAACAGCTTGTGGGGTAGGGTGCCCATCGGAGCCGGACGGAAAGGTAAACAACAAACAGCTTGTGGGGTAGGGTGCCCATCGAAGCTGACGAAAAGGTAAACAAACAAACAGCTTGTGGGGTAGGGTGCCCATCGAAGCCTGACAGAAAGGTAAAAAGCAAACAGCTTGTGGGGGAGGGTGCCCATCGAAGCCTGACGGAAAGGTAAACAAACTGACAGAAAGGTAAACAAACAGCTTGTGGGGTAGGGTGCCCATCGAAGTCTAACAGAAAGGTAAAAAGCAAACAGCTTGTGGGGTAGAGTGCCCATCGAAGCCTGACAGAAAGGTAAAAAGCAAACAGCTTGTGGGGTAGGGTGCCCATCGAAGCTAGACAAAAGTTGAAGGCAATGGGCACAAGGCCCTGACTTGCTGTGAAATCAATGGGTGCAAAGACCAGAGAAATAAAATGCAATGGGTGAAAGACTCGAAAACTAAAAGACAATGGGTGCGGGGACCCGGAAACTTAAAGACGATGGGTGCAGGGACCCGAGGGCGTATGATTTTTTTCATTTTATTTTTTCTCGATCCGTGTGCTTTTTTTTGCTTTTTTTTTTTTTTTTAAATTCAACCTCTCTTTCTTCTCTTTCCTTTTCTTTTCCTTTTCCTTTTCCTTTTTTTTTTTTTTTATTTTATTAAAAATCCTTGAACCAACGACAATCTGTGAAAGAAAAGGCAATGGGTGCGGAGACCCGAAAACTAAAAGACTCGGAAACTTAAAGAATGGGTGCGGGGACCCTGAAACTTAAAGATAATGGGTGCGGGGACCCTGAAACTTAAAGACAATGGGTGCGGGGACCCAGAAATTAAAGACAATGGGTGCGGGGACCCGAAAACTTAAAGACAATGGGTGCGGGGACCCGTAAATGAAAAGACAATAAAGACAAGGTGCGGGGACCTGTGAATTTAAAGACAATGGGTGCGGGGACCGAAAACTTAAAGACAATGGGTGCGGGGACCGAAAACTTAAAGACAATGGGTGCGGGGACCCGAAAACGTAAAGACAATGGTTTTGTAAATGCATGCGATGCCAGAGATGGTGCATGATGCAATGGATGATGATGCTTGAGTACAATGCATGTGATGCCTGAGGACAATGCATGTGATACTAGAAATGATGCATGATGCAATGAATGCCCTACTGTAGGGGTTCTCATGAGCAAATCTTTTTTTTTTTTGGTTTTTTTTTTTTGGTCTTTTTTTTTTTTTTTTTTTTTTTTTCACATCGGAGCTTTGGTTCCGCAACCCTTAAGGACTTTTTCCCACAGCAGGATCGCGATTGAACATCAAAATTCGTTGATTGGCCTTGTGATTTGTCTGGTCATCCCTTTTTCTCATCAACATTCTTGTCAGGATTTCATTGTGTTTCCCATGACCTTTTGAAATTGTTAAAGCGAATCTAAATGCCTTTGTCATATTGTCACATGTTTCACATCTCAATATAAAACTATCATAAAAAATGCATATTAAATCGACAATTGGTAGCAACAAAAAGGGATTATCATTATAGACAGGAACAGTGTAGGAAAGGTAGTACAAATGGGACTCGAATTGAAAAGGTTTACAAAAGAAATGTTGGAGCGGAAATTTCCAGCTCTTCCAGTGATGCTCTCTTGAATGAACAATGCTAATTTCCCATGTGCGCAACCTTGAACGTCCCATTGTCTGTTTCAGAATATGATTCGACCCAGCTTTTACATATTGGGGGTGTCTCCTGACAAGCCTTCGTATATTCAAACTGCCCCGGTTTGGCCCAGATACTCTCAATCTGCCCCGTTTGTGACTTGAGGTATGTTCACTTCTCCGGATGTGTCAAGCACCATTTTAACCCTAACTTTGCCTAGGTCGCTCTTTTCGAGTTTTCAACCTAACGGGTCGCTCTAACTTTTGCCTAGGTCGCATTTTCAGGTTTTCAGCCTAGCGAGCCATTTTTCTTTTCCTTCCTTTTTTTTTTTTTAAGCATAGTACATTTTGACCGCATCTGAATTTATAGGAAGTGGTAGATCTTCGCCATCCATGTTTGTGAGAATCAAAGCTCCTCCTGAGAAGGCCTTTTTTACGACATAAGGTCCCTCATAGTTTGGAGTCCATTTTCCTCGAAAATCCTTTTGAATGGGAAGGATCTTTTTGAGTACCAAGTCTCCTTCTTGAAACTGTCGAGGACGCATCTTTTTTGCATAGGCCTTCATCATTCTCTTCTGGTAAAGCTGACCGTGACATAGTGCAGTTAATCTCTTCCCTTCAATGAGGTTCAACTGATCAAGTCGAGTCTGGACCCACTCGGCCTCTTCTAGTCCTGCCTCCATTAGCACTCTTAATGATGGGATTTCCACTTCAATAGGGAGCACCGCTTCCATTCCATAAACCAAAGAGAAAGGGGTTGCCCCAGTTGAAGTACGAACGGACGTGCGATAACCATGCAGTGCAAATGGTAGCATTTCGTGCCAGTCTTTGTATGTTACAACCATCTTTTGGACGATCTTCTTGATATTCTTGTTTGCTGCCTCAACTGCCCCATTCATCTTCGGGCGGTAGGGTGAGGAATTGTGGTGTTCAATTTTGAAACTCTCACACATCTCTTTCATCATTTTATTATTCAGATTAGTGGCATTATCTGTAATAATCTTGCTTGGCAAACCATAACGACAAATCAGCTCTCTTTTGACAAACTTGATCACTGCACTCCTGGTGACATTGGCATAAGAAGCGGCTTCGACCCATTTTGTGAAGTAATCAATTGCAACCAGAATGAAGCGATGTCCATTTGAGGCCTTTGGCTCAATGGGTCCTATGACATCCATTCCCCACATCGAGAACGGCCAAGGTGCTGTTAAAACATTCAAATGCACTGGTGGCATATGAATCCTATCGCGATATGTCTGGCATTTATGACACTTTTTCACATAGTCGAAACAATCAGTCTCCATTGTCAACCAATAGTATCCCGCTCTTAGTATCTTTCTTGCCATTGCATGCCCATTTGCATGAGTTCCGAAAGAACCTTCGTGAACATCTTTGATGATTTTCTCTGCCTCGTTGCATCAACGCATCTTAGCAAACACCATATCATGGTTCCTCTTGTAAAGCACTTCCTCATTTAGAAAGAAACCCATTGCGAGTCTTCGAGGGTCCTTTTGTCATTTTTCAAGCATGTGGAGGGTACTCTCTCGCTCTTGATGAAGCATTTGATGTCATGATACCACGGTTTCCCATCGGTTCCACTTCTATCATTTGACAATATGCCGGTTGGTCACGACTTTCCATTTTTATAAGTGGTAAGTCCCTATCTTGACTTGCTTTGAACATTGACGACAACGTGGCTAGGGCATCGCCCAACTGATTATCTTCTCGAGGATATGATGGAATGTAACTTCGTCAAGTTGTTCAATCAACTCCTTGATGTAGGCATGATAAGGGATTAATTTGGCATCTCGAGTTTCCCATTCTCCCTTTAGCTGATGGATGACCAAAGCAGAGTCCCCATATACCTCAAGAACTTTTGCCTTTGAGTTTACTGTTGCTTGGATTCCCATGGCACACGCTTCATACTCACTATGTTGTTTGTACAAAGTCGAAGCACAACCTAGCAGTGATTGGAATGAAATTGTTTTCGGGTGAAATTAGTATGGCTCCCACTCCATGCCCCAGATAATTGGAAGCTCCATCGAACAACAAGGTCCATTTTTCTTTTTCCTGGGATTCTTCTTCTCCAAATAAAGCCATTATATCTTCATCAGGGAATTCACACTGCATAGACCCATAATCCTCCACTGGTTGACTAGCCAAGAAATCGCGAGAAACCGCTTTGATCGCGCTTTTTTTGCGTGACGTAGACAATGTCATATTTCGACAAAGAAACTTGCCAACGTGCAATCCTCCCAGTGAGGGTAGGTTTTTCAAAGATATACTTGATCGGGTCCATTTTGGACACCAACCAAGTGGTGTAACACAACATGTACTGCCTTAGGTGGGGTGCCCATGCCAAGGCGCAAAGATGTGCGTTCCAACAATGAGTATTTTGCCTCATAGTTAGTAAACTTCTTACTCAAGTAATAGATGGCCCGCTCCTTTTCGCGTTTCATCGTGTCGTCCAAGACACAACCCATGGATTCATCCAACACAGTCAAGTACATGATGAGAGGCCTTCCTGGCACTGGAGGTACCAAAACCGGGGGTTCTTGCAGATACTGCTTGATCTTCTCAAATGCCACCTGACAATCCTCATTCCACTCTACCGTCTGGTTTTTACGCAACAACTTGAAGATTGGCTCACATGTTGCAGTCAACTGGGATATAAACCTAGCAATATAGTTCAGCCTTCCTAAAAACCCACGAACTTCTTTTTCAGTACGAGGAGCTGGCATCTCTATGATTGCTCGAACTTTGTCTGGATCAACTTCTATCCCCTTCTCGCTAACCACAAACCCCAAGAGCTTGCCTGACTTTACCCCGAAAGTGCATTTAGTAGGATTCAGTCTGAGCCTGAACTTTCTCAACCGTTCAAAGAGCTTTTGCAGATCGGTTATGTGATCTTCTTCTGTTTTTGACTTTGCAATCATGTCATCCACATAAACTTCTATTTCTTTGTGCATCATGTCATGGAACAATGCCACCATCGCCCTTTGATAAGTTGCTTCGGCGTTCTTCAATCCAAATGGCATTACTTTATAGCAAAAAGTTCCCCACAGAGTGATGAATGTGGTTTTCTCCATATCTTCAGGCGCCATCTTGATTTGGTTGTATCCTGAGAAACCATCCATGAAGGAGAAAAATGCGTGTTGAGCAGTGTTGTCCACCAAAACATCAATGTGAGGTAGAGGAAGTTGTCTTTAGGGCTGGCCCTATTCAAATCTCTATAGTCAACGCACATTCGCACCTTTCCATCTTTCTTGGGGACAGGGACGATGTTAGCAACCCATTGAGGGTACTTTGCAACAAACGAGGAAACCCGCATCAAACCGCTTTTTAACCTCTTCTCTAATTTTTAGTGACATCTCTCGGCTTCATTCGTCTTAACTTTTGCTTGACCAGGAGGACATTCGGTTTTAAAGGCAATTTGTGCTCGACTATGCTTGCATCTAGGCCAGGCATATCTTGGTACGACTGGCAAAAACATCACAATAATCGATAAGAGCTTAACCAACTTACTCCGCTCATCTTCTTTCATGGTAGTGCCAATTTTAACTTCTTTTTTATCATCCTCTCGTCCCCAAATTAATCATTCGGTTGGCTCTTGATGAAATTTGAATTTCTTGGCCTCTTGTTCCATTAATCTCATTAGCTCGGGAGAGGGTTCCCAATTGTCATCATTATCCTCATCAACATGATTAACGGGATGGTCAAAATCGTATAATGGGGTCATAGCACTGTCATTTTCAAGAGAATCGCTTTCAGATCTGCATTTATTAGTGTTAACACAAGTAAAAAAAGGGTAATGAATAAAGGTTAATGAAATGGTCGAGCAAAAAGCTAAAAAAGAAGAAAAAGGGGAAATAGCAAGATAATCTCGAAAATGCATTTATTGATAGTAAATATTGAAATGAAAACATGTGAGCCCGTTTTCACAACACATTATCCTAAAGCCTTGGGCAGAGCTAAAGGATTAGCATTACAAAATTACTTCGAATCAATTTCACAAGTCATGGGAAAATCAACGCTCTCCCAATTGTTGAGTTCTGCATCTGGGGAGCAAGGGTACACCAAGTTGACACCATGATTGATGGGTTGATCGTCTTCGATGGCGGTCACTTGGTTCAGAAACACTAATCCCGCACTTCGGAAGTTTCGTCGGATGTCACAGATGGGGATCCTCTCAGCTTTAGGCTCCCGATTTTCCAACCTAGCCAACCTCCTCTCCTTTTTCTCTTCTAGGATCCTTCTTTTCTTTGTTTTTCACTTTCAACTCTCCTTCCAAGAAATGGGATGAACCATTGCTTGACTGATTCCTTGAGAGAAAATTTTGCCAAAGTGTTTAACCTTGTTTCTCATTTAGTTGATTCCCGCAACCGCTTGATAACTCATCCTTGTCTGCGTTGCTACTTCCTTCAACACAGCCTTCTCCTTAATCCTTCAAAAATTTTGCCCCAAGTATAGCCAACTAAATGCAAATAAAAACTGCCCCTGTGTAGCTGATCACACGCAATTCAAAATTGCCCCAGTTTGGGTGCACCCTTCAAGGTGTTTCAGGCCAACTTCCTCGAGATTTTGCCCATTCATTTGTCCAGGGCTCTTTTTTCATTTTATTTGTTTTTTTTTTTTTTTTTTTCTTTTTTTTTTTTTTTTTTTTTTTGTTTTTGTTTTTGTTTTTGTTTTTGTTTTTTTTTTTTTTTTTTTTTTTTTTTTTTTGCTCGGGTACCTCCTCTTCCATCAATTGGGATTTCCAAGATCTCTTCGATCTGAATTGGTCAATAAGAAATTACCATTAGATGGTCAAATCATGGTGTTGTACTCATGGTCACTTTACCTGAAGCATTATGTCACAGACACTCATGAATTCAAAAAGTACAACAGGAAAGAAACGAACAACTTCCAAATTGTTCTTAGAAGTTTGATTACAGGAAGGATATCAAGAAAATCAAAAGATTTTTTTTTTCGCTTGAGTCAAGATCCGACAATTGGACATCATTAATTATCAAACACCCCCCACACTGACTCTTTTGCATGTCCTCGGGTAAAATAGAAAAAAAACTGACTCAAAAGTTAAACATTCTAAAAGACTCAATTTCTAATAATATTTAAGAATGAAGATCAATTAAATTCAAGTAATCAAACAATCATGAGATAACACATCTTCATATCTCAAATCAACAAGCAAGGATACTTCAATTGAAAAACATGAGTAAGAATGATAGATCCTCACAGAATTTACTCTCAATCTCTCAAGTGTTTAAAAGGTAGGTATTTCACTCAGTTCGACCCATGAAAATTGCACTACCATATGCTTGCTTATCTTCTACTTCTCCACTACTCAAAACACATGCACACACAAATCATGAGGACTTTATTCAAGGTTGTAGTGAGGTCAAGGTAAAGGTGGAAGTAATATGGATATGTCAAGTTAAATACCAAAGAGAATAGAAGAGCATTATGATACAATAGAGTGGAGAAGATGTTTGAGAACATTCAGTCTAACTTTCCCAAGATTTTTCTTTTTTTTTTTTTTTTCATACCGGACAATTACCAATATCTAACTAATGTTTTGTTAAAGATCAATTGGTAGATTGAATTCCTTTAGGCTTGAACATTCTCCTTCTATTCCTGTTATTTCCAATATATCACATGGTGCATTCTTTTGATTGTAGCAATAATCAGCTCTCTCTTTTTTTTTTTTTAATAGAAACATATTTTCTTTTTTCTTTTTTTTTTTTTATATAACCGATCTGCACATGCACCCCCACACTTGTTCAAGAACTCATCAAATAACAAAGTCAATGCTCTCATATTCCCTAAGGTTGGGTTAGAACATGGTTTTGCTTTTAATGCACATAATGAGTTCGAAACAAAGAATGGTCAAATAAGCTCAAAGGGGTTAAGCAAGGGGGAATATGCAAGGTTGGCAAGAATCAGAAAATTTTCAAGAAGTCAAAAGAGTGCTTGATATCATATTGAAAACAAGGTTGGCTATTTGGTTAAACTGACCAAGAAAGAGGGCCTCAATCATGTTCATGCATGCAAGTGAAACGCAGCCTCAAAAAGAATCAAAGCAAGTTCTAGAGTGATCATTATCATGAGTGAAAATCACACAAGAAAGAAAAGAATGACATAAATGTTGAATCCACCATTAGGCTCAAGATCTCACAAGATATAGTTCTATCATTCTCAGTCCACCAATTCAATATCCATAACCAAACATATGATTTTTAAGAAAGAAGACAATTTACTCAATCATGCAAATTTTCCCGAATTTCAATTGCCACTTCCACACAAACTAGTTATCTACCCCAACTAAAATGCGTCTCAAGAGTAAAATTTACTCCTACTCTCGCCATCCCTATTTACTTTTGTTGTTAATTGATGACAAACACAACAAACATATTAACAAACACACTTTTTGAATTTTTTGGTTTTTTTTTTTTTTTTTTTTTTTGTTTTTTTTTTTTTTTTTTTTTGTTTTTTTTTTGTTTTTTTTTGTTTTTTTTTTTGTTTTTTTTTTGTTTTTTTTTTTTTATATTTAGGCACACAACGATCCTTCCCCCAACCAGATCATAACATTGTCCTCAATATGAAAGAGAGATATAGAAAAGAGCAAAACAACCGATAAGAAGTGAATCAACGCCAAGCGAAATGAAGCACACACATCAAGTCGCATCTCGACCACGATAAGAAGTGAATCAACGCAAGCGTAAATGAAGCACATAGTCAAGGCCGCATCCGACCCTCAAAAGAAATCGATAATAAAACTTAAGTACTTCCACAATTTAATACTAATTAATTACTACCCTACTACTCCTTACTCGCCACCAATTAAGATGCGTCTCAAGAGAAAAATTACTCCTTACTCGCCATCCTTAACTTTTGTTGTTAATTGATGACAAACACAACAAACATATTAACAAACACACTTTTTTGAATTTTTTTTTTTTTTTTTTTTGTTTTTTTTTTTTTTTTTTTTTTACACAACCATCCTTCCTCCCAACAGATCATAACATTGTCCTCAATGTGAAAGAGATATATAGAACAAAACAACCGATAAGAAATGAATCAACGCAAGTAAAGAAATGAAGCACACACATCAGTCTTTGCATCCGACCTCCGCCACCAATTAAGATGCGTCTCAAGATAAAAATACTCCTTACTCGCCATCCCTATTTTAATTGATGACAAACACAAACATATTAACAAACACACTTTTTGAAATTTTTTGGTTTTTGTTTTTGTTTTTTTTTTGTTTTTGTTTTTTTTTTTTTTTTTTTTACACAACCATCCTTTCCCCAACCAGATCATAACATTGTCCTTAATGTTAAAATATAGATGAGTAAAGGATAGAATTACCTGCTGGAGAAAGCGGACACAAATTTAAACAGAAACAAAGTACAATCAAACCGATTAAAGAGAAAGTGTCAGATCTGGCTTGCTTCTCTTGTTACTTCCTTCACTGCTTCCTGTTGACCAATCTATCTGAGCCAATACCTTATCAGGTACATACTCAAAAGCTTCCAATTTATCAATGAGCTCATCAATAGTGGAGGCAGAGATAAGAAGTTGTCTTGCCGAAGGAGTGATAAATTTCTGTTCCACAGCTTTGTCAAGAAAAAATAACAAAAGGTCAAAGAAATTATTAACATTCAACAGACCAATGGGTTTATGGTGGATGTTCAGTTCAGCCCAAGAGACAATTTGAAAAATTTCTTCCAAAGTACCAAAACCACCTGGTAAGACAAGAAATGCATCAGAATTATCAATCATTATTTTCATGCGTCCATGCATGGATGTTACCTGAATTTCTTCTCCAACTGTCTTGCCAGTGATGTTACTTTCAGCTAAAGGTTTAGGAATAACACCTAAAACCTGACTGCCTCCTATAAGAGTAGCAAGTGAAACAGCCCCCATTAACCCACGACAACCTCCCCCATATACAAGATGAATGTTCCTCGCAGCAAGTGATCGACCAAGAGTGCTAGCTGCGTTTACAAAATCTAATCCCTTCCCATAACTCGACCCATAAAAAACACAGACATTTTTTAGGTTACGAATAGCAGGCCCCATTCTATACCCTTCTTCTCTTTGAGTGTTTCTGAGTTGGAAATGAAGGAGAAAATGGAGTGTTTAAATAAGAAAAAGAATGGAAAGGGAAATAATTGCACCTAGAAGGGTAGGTCGGCTGTTGTCAGAAAAGGTTGAATTTAAGAAACATAAAATCTCTTTTTTTTTTTTACCCTTTTTTTTTTTTTTTTTTTAACTTTTTTTTTTTTTTTTTTGTCTTTTTTTTTTTAACCTTTTTTTTTTAAAAGAAAATTATCGGGTAAAGAAGTCTAGAAACCCCGAAGGATCCCATCCAAAAGATCGTCTCGTCCAAAACCAAAATTCAACAAAATCATACAAAGATAACAAATGATTACATACCTTTATGTACAGGTTTCATGGCAAATCTTTATACTACGCATCATGAATGCAGTAATACCAAGACGGCTCAGCCAATCTGGGTATTCTTCTCCCTCCCGCTTGTGGGATATTTTGATGAGCTACGACGCCACTAATTAAAGTGCGTAAATCGACGGCCTACCACCAACGACACACCAGTGAGAGGTCGTCAAGAGCCCATGGCATTAAATCACAGGATTCAGCTCAGAGGCATTGTCACGCGAGAATGCAAACACGGGACGCTTCTTTCTGTCCATCAACAAGCAGAGCCTTTGGTTAAAACCTGGGAATGCTTGCGCGGCTCTCTGCAGAGCATGGCACACGAACCTTATTTACCGACCGGCGTGCGAAGGTCCACCCGAGTCAATGACGGGTTTGCCACTCCACTGGCAGGGGCTCCTAATCTAATTAAAGACCAAGTACAACCGAAGTTTCTACTTTTTTTTTTTTTTCATTTGTTTGTTTTTTTTTTTTTTTCTTTTTTTTTTTTTTAATGTACAAGATAATATATACATGTTGTTGTGATTGTGGCTCACATCTTCCTCTGGTTTCACGTCCAGAAACGGCTTAAACGCCTTCTATGAATCGAGGGTAAGCTTCCCATCCAATTTTCTTATAAATTGGCAAACAGGGTCTTTTTGAGTCAGATTCCCGAGATTGTAACGCTCTTGCTCGTCCTTGAAGAGATTCCACAAACTAAGAAGTTCACGCTGCACAACTCCACAAGAATGCGTCTCAAGAGTCAATAAGATATTATCTAATGACTCCTTACTCAGTCCATTCTTGATGAAGAATATTTTATCTTCTCTATTTACAGAAACCATCCCCAAAGAGTGACATCGCGTGTTGCAATTCCATCGTGCACACTTGTAACAAACTTTCATCCTTTTTGCTCTTCTCCTTTTTGAAAATGAACTTTTACCGAGACCAGGCATGTATGGGACAAATGAATCTGAAGATTCACCAAACTAAACGAACCTTTGCTTCGATTATCCAGCGTATATCTTCTGGGATGCCCTTATACATTAACAATCTCAGTCTCTCACACCTAGCTTCATAGACTTTTGTTAGAGCATTTAGAGGGAGAGAAGGAAAATATTTTCTTAGATTTGAGAGAATGATATCCATTTTGAAAGGAGAAGAAATCAGTTATTATGGGAAACTGAAAAACAAACCGACTTGAGAGTCACGGAGTACCGTTATCCGCCATTTAACCGGGAACACAGAGAACTCAACAACTTGATGTTCCAGAAATGGTTGAGTATTGGTCCATTAACTTTAAGCGCATTACCATTCCTAGGATTCTCAATGTCTATGGCCCCACCAGATACACGTGTTTGACAACAAAAGAAACGCGCCACCTAGGTCTCAATTTTCTAAGGAGTAGGTGCGGATGAGAATCTTAAAGCAAAACTTTATTGACCAATTTCCGCAACTTTTGCAAAAGGTGTGACAGACCTTGAATAAAGAAAGCCAATAAAATCCATACTGCAAGATTTTCGCAGTTGTTGTCTCCACACGCCTCCGATAAAGTTTAATGGCACTACCTACCTCATTGTCGGTACACAAATTGCCTTTTTTTTTCTTTTTTTTTATTCATAATGCGGATGGAGAAGACGGTAACATCATACAAGGAATGTCATGCATAAGATGAGATGAATGAAATGAAAACATTTTCTTTTCAAATGCATGGAATGAAATGCATGATTTATATTTTTTTTTATATATTTTTTTTTAGAATGCTAAAGATGCCATGCATGAAAATTTTTTTTATGAAAATGCCTGATTTATTATTTTTTAAAAATGCTAAGGATGAAAATGCATGATTTTTTGAATACTAGGACTGCATGATTTTCTTTATGCAATGTCATGAAAATGCAAGTTTTTTTTTTTTTTAGGTTATAAAAATGCAAGATGATTTTTTTTTTTTTTTTTTTTTTGATGCTAGGATTGTCATGAAAATATAAAATGATGTTTTTTTTTTTTATGAATGCTAAGAATGTAATGAAAATACAAAATGATATATCTTTTTTTAAAATAAGAATGAATGACATGAGAGATAAATGAAAAAAAATGTTTTTTGAAAATGCTATGTGATGTATCATTTTTCCTTTGTTGAATTTTTTTTTTTTGCCAAAAAGAATGCGAAGATGTGACATGAGGAAAAAAGATAAAAGAAAAGTATGCTCCATTTGTGTCCTAATCAGGTGTAACCTAAGGAGATGGATGACTCTAATTTTATGTCATTATGTTCAATCTATCAGTGCAAGATTTTTCAGGACGGATCTATCTTCTAAAAAGTCATGGTCCCCAGATTGCCCCCATCTCGAAAGATAAGGACCCAGTTCATGAATTAATCACAAGTAGGGATAAACCCTCTCAATGTGACTAGTCCATGGTACTAGTAACAATCTGAGTGGTGTCTCGACAAATGTCAAGTGAGCATAAAGCTCCTCAATAACAAAAGTCGAGACCCCTCCTACTCCTGGTTCGCACGTGACTCTGTATAGAGCCCAAAAGTGTGTGAGGTAAGTGATCGTGACGTGTGTGAAGGAGCATACAAACCTGTATAAAAACTTAAAAGACAAAACTACCCCTAACCAAAGAAACATATATACACAACAACAACAAGAATCGCCTACCCTAGGGTTTTAACAATTAAGTGCAAAGTATATATACAAGTCACAATATACATGGAATAATGCTATCAGATATTTACATAAAAGTACTAAATAAAGTACATTTACAAATAAATAAGAAAACAAGAACAAAGACAAAGAGGGTAAAATAAATAAATAAAGATTATTAAAAATTTGCACAACTAATAACAACAGCCTCGACTCTCCAAATATCCCAGTGGAGTCGCCGGTTGTCAGAACCGGATCGCGACGGGACGACCGAAAAAATATCAAAAATCAATGGAGTCGCCACCAATGTTTATTTAAATTGGGAAAACATTAGAAAAAACCCTTTTATCAGGAAAACTGGTCTTTTGGAAATGAGTTTGAGTCCGGGAGTCGACATGATAGGAAGGTGTTAGCACCTATACCGCCCGTTCCAAGAACGGTACCTTATCTTAGTTGTGCAAAATTTAATAATCTCAAATATATTTATTTTTACCCCTTTAAACAAAAGACTTTGTAATTATTTTTTATTTTTCTCATTTTTTGGAAAGAAATAAAAGAAACAACCAAATCATGAAAATTTATTTTTTTGGCTTTGAGAAATGGATTTCGCTCCTACGTATCTCCTGGTGCAATGGAGAACTCAAAGTCACGTAGTTCTTTAAAAAATAATTATGGGTTGGTTGATTTTAATTAGAAAAAGAGATTATTTGAAAGTGAATCCATTCTTGCACAGGATTCAAGTTAGCACTAGGCTACTCAATAAACCCTTATGATTCAAAAGATAATGAAGATAGCATTCGCTATTCAATCATCGTCATCGGTCATTGCATGAATTAAAAGATTTTTTTTTTTTTATTTCCTTTTCATTTACCATTTTTATTTTCTTTACCCGTCTCCCTTTTGCCAAAATGCATCATTATTGCCTTAATGTGAAATGGACAAATAAAATAAAAGCACCACGTGATTCACCCCCACCCAAAAAGACAATCATAATTCAATAAAAAGTTGGAGACTTTAGCAACAATAACAAAGACACACCGGGGTCGTTTGTGAAGGGATCCACCGAGATTCGACGGTCGGTTGAAGGTACCTAGACCGAGGCTCGACGGACGGTCGGTTTGGGGAGACCGGATTCTCGAGGTCCGACGGTCGGGGCGACTTCGATGTCGACCCGGTCGACGGTCGGGTCCTCCGACGGTCGAGACGGACGGCTTGGGTCCCGAGAACCTGGCCGAGAACCGAGTTCCCGTGGTCCGACGGTCGGGAGCCGGCCTCGATGTTCGACGGTCGGTTGAAAAATGGATCTGTTGGATTCGACGGTCGATTCGAGATGGATCTTGTGGGGTTCGACGGTCGGTGGAAAGATGGGTTTAGTTGGGTTTGGAAGGTTGAAGGTCGATGAGGGGAGATCTAGTTGAGGTTCGACGGTCGGTTGGGGTGGTGACCGGTATTGGTGAAGTTGGTCGGTGAAAGTCACGGTGGTGTGGTTTGGAGGTTTGTCGGTGAGGGGTAGTGCGGGTGTGATTCGACGGTCGAGTGAGGAGTTTGGTTGATGTCGTGAAGGTTTGGATGGGTTGTCGGTGATGGGGGTAGTGCGGGTGTGGTTCGACGGTCGAGTAGAGGAGGTATGATTGGGAGTTTAATGGTGGGTATGGGTAATGAAGGTGCCGAACATGTAGTGAGGTTTGGGTGGAAGAGATGTTGTTGGTTTGTTGATGGTGAAGGTTGTGAGGTGAAGGTTATAGTGGAATGGTTTGACGGTCGGTTGGTTGTTGAAGGGAAGGGTTTGGGGTTTGACGGTGGGTGCGGTGAAGTTGGTCGGTGAGATTGGCCGGTGAGGGAGATTGGACGTTCGACGGTCTGGTTTTCGGTCCGACGGTCGGATCTGCTGGTTGGGTTAGATAGTTGAAGGATGATGGTGTAGTTTTGGGGTTTGGAGATTTAGATGATGGGAACTTGATTTTGAGTGCCGACGGTCGGGAGAGGAGGTATGATGGGAGTTTAATGGTGGGTATGGGTAATGAAGGTCGAAAATGTAGTGAGGTTTGGGTGGAAGAGATGTTGTTGGTTTGTTGATGGTGAAGGTTGTGAGGTGAAGGTTATAGTGGAATGGTTCGACGGTCGGTTGGTTGAAGGAAGGGTTTGGGGTTCGAAGGTTACGGGGAAGGGGTGATGGATTCGATAGTTGGTTGCAACCGATGAAGATGGTGGGGTCACGATTTTTGGGGTCCGACGGTCGGTTGGAAGTTGCGATGGCTCTGTGCGGTCCGACGATCGGTTGAAGAGGGGCCTGGTTTTGTGAAGTCCGACGGTCGGTCGATGGTTATTTGGCTTCACGTGAATGAAAGGGAGATGGAGTTGATGTGGTGGTGGTTAAGGTTTTGAGGTTTTTTTTTAGTGGTGGTTGAGGAATGGGGGTGAAGGTGGTTGTTGGTTGTTTGAGGTTGGGAGGGACCTGAGTTGATGGTGATGAAGAAGAAGGTGTGTTATGGAGGTTGAGTTGCTTGGAGATGAATGAGGTTGAAGAAGTGGAGAGTGAAGCTTGATGGAGGTTTTAGGATGGTCAGAATCAAGAGGGGTAATGGCAGAGAGAAGATGTAGGCTTATGGTGAGGAGATTGGAATCCTTCTGGAGGTGAGGATGCTGTTGAGAGTTAATGGGCCTTCCCCTCTCGTTTCCAGAAGTTGAATGTTGATAATGAATATCAAGGGGAATCTCCCCTTACGTGGATTGAAAGTGGTTCAGTAATGGAGGTGGCAGTCAGGTGGTGATGGGGAGCTGATTCACGATGGTATGGTTAGGGGAATAAAGAAAAACAAAAGTTCTCGTGTGCAGGTCATTGGTTGTGGGAAATGGGGTAGCAAAGGATGGAGGTAGAATAAACAAGCGAGTAAAAGGTGCATATGTGCTAAATGTCGTGTGATGATAGCTGCAAGATGGCATGGGAATAGGAATAAACAAGAAAAAGTAAAGCATATGTGCTCCATGTGTGAAGTGGGGTGTGAAAATTTGCACCTTGTGTAAGGTGCAGTGGGTGATAAAAGAGAATGAAAAGAAAGAAGACGGGTGTTCACCTAACGGCAGAAAAAAAGTATGCTGTGCATTTTGTTGTATATTTTTTTTATTTTTTATGTTTTATATTTTTATTTTTTTATTTTTTCATAAAAAAAAGTACAAAGCGAAGCAATTAAACAATCAATCAACAAACATAAAAAGAAAATTTCACGGACAAAATTGGGTATCAACAGGTATCAAAACTTATAAATAAGGTTGCTTACAGTCCATAAAGGAGATCTGGACAGAGAGAGCTGTCAAGAAAACTGAGGGAAACACAAAGACCAAGAAAGAGAGAGGTTTGATTAAGGATTGGAGACTCGGATTCAAGCGATCGAAGATCAATCATTCTCAAGCCTTGGAAACTAATTTGATCTTTAATTTTCTTTTCTTCTTTTGTTCTGAACAATGTTTTGCTTTAATTATTCTTCTATTTTTAACTTTGCCATGTGTGGGTAAACTTCTTGATTGGTTAAGGGAAGATGAAACTCTAGTTTTGATTATATGAATCTTGCATATTTCTTTATATCAATACAATTATGTTTTTATTCATATGTTTCTGTTCTTAAATTAATATAAAGGTCTTTATATTCTTGCCAAATTTCAAGAATGGTAAAACTAGGATTGCTATGCGCGGTTGCGGTGGTAAAACTAGTGAAACATATTATCTAAGTAATTTAATCCCGGTGTGCGATTAGATCTTAGTGTGATTGGTTTTTTAATTCTTAATGCAATCATTAGGTAGGGATAAGAGTGATTACTTTACAAATAACTAATGACTAGGGTTTGATTTGAGCGGTTGCTGAATTAAGCGAAACTTAAGGAAAACAAGATATTTATCTCACAATTACATAAGAATATAATTGATCATGTTGGTATAAAGAGTATGTAAGTTAGCATAATCATATAAATCTAGTGGTGGATTCTATCTCTTAACCAATATCTTTAATTTGGTAATTCAATTTGTGTTTCCTGTTTTGGTTTAATTTTAATTTCTTTTGTTAGTTTTAATTAACAAAACCCGCCTTTTACTTTTATTGTTTATTTTTCATCAGAGTTTAATTTAGAAATTGGATTAATAGTGTCAATTGAATTAGCTCTATGTTGATCGACATTTGCTTACTACAACTGGTTGCAAGATTTTTATATTTTTGGTGGAACTTGGCAATTGTTTTTGATATAATTCTTAATCGTATTCAATACCATACCAAATTTTGGCGCCATTGTCGGGGAACTAATTTTTCAATTGCGCTATTAACTTATTTCCTATTTTCTCTTTTTTTTTTAATTTTAATAGTTTCACTCGTTCTTTTCAACTGTCTTGCAGGTGTTCATGTCCAGTGAAGAGGTGAACGAGCAATTGAGAAATTTAAGGCAATACTTTGAGCAAATCAGCTCGCAACATCAAATCCCCTTCCAATTCACACCTGCTGACGTTGAAGCTGTCCGTCACATAGACCTTTCAAGTTATGAGCCATCTGAGATATCAAAGACACCTGAAGAAGTAGTGATGACAGAAAATACGTCAAGGACGTTGGGTGCTCCAAATTTGGATCAACAGCCTCTATGCATAGAAATTTCAGAAAATGAAGAGGCCTTTGAATTAAAGTCCGATTTGATTCATCTTTTACCATTTTTCAATGGATTAGCCGGAGAAGACCCCAACAAGCATCTGAAGGAAATCCATGTAGTGTGTTCTAGCATGAAGCCTGCAAGAATTCCAGTGGAACATGTTACGCTGAAGGCCTTCCCATTCTCATTGAAAGATTCTGCAAAGGAGTGGCTATACTACTTGCCACCAGACATGGCAAGACATGGCTCGAGCTTTCCTAGATAGATATTTCCCTGCTTCAAAGGCTGCAACCATCAAAAAAGAAATTTGTGACATCCAACAGAGGCATGGGGAATCACTTCATGACTACTAGGAGAGGTTCAAGAGACTGTGTGCTAGTTGCCCTCAACATCAAATCAGTGAGTAACTTCTGATCTAGTATTTCTATGAGGGTTTGCTAGTTATGGACCGCAACATGATAGATGTTGCTAGTGGAGGAGCTTTGGTTGACAAGACTCCCTAAGAAGCTAGGAATTTAATCTCAATGATGGCTGCTAACACTCAATAATTCTTCACCAGGAATGACACTGGAGTGAGAGCTGTTAAAGAGGCCAAAACAACTAGTTTACAGCAACAAATGATTCAATTGACTACCATGGTTCAGAAATTAATGGATAATGGGAAAGTACCAGTACATGCTTATGGGATTTGTTGTTCTCCTAGCCATCCCACTGATATGTGTCCCACCTTACACGAGGACAAACTTGCAGAGGTAAAAACAGTGGGGGATATGATGGACCTTCCAAGAATTACAACCCCTACTCTAACACATATAATCCGAGGTGGAGAGATCATCCCAACTTTAGCTATGCAAAGCAGCCTCAAGCTTAACCTCAAGCTTATGGACTTCCAGGGTTTCAGCAAAGGCAAGCACATTTTCCTCAGAGGCAACAACAAGCTCAAGCTCCTAGGCAACCTGAGCCTTTATTGGAAGAGTTGATGAGACAAATGGCCACTAATAACATTCAATTTCAACAAGAAACAAGGTCCACCATCAGTAACTTGAAGAACCAAGTGGGGCAGTTAGCCACTAAAGTCAATAAGGTTCAGAGCCAACTTTCTGGGAAACTTCCCTCGCAACCGGAAGTGAATCCAAGAGAAAATGTTAGTGCTATCACATTGCGAAGTGGGAAGAGGTTAGATGAACCTCTACCTCCCCCACAAGCCACTAATGACAAGGATCAAAAGTCAAAGGAGGTAAATGAAGAGGAGCAAAATTCCAAAGCCCCCAAGTTGAGTATTCCTAAACTCCATCCTAAGTATATCACTAAGGCTCCATTCCCTAGTAGGTTGGTTAAGAGCAAGAAAAATGAGGATGAAAATGATAGAGAGCTTCTTGAGACGTTTAGGAAAGTGAAAGTCAACGTTCCATTGCTGGATGCAATCAAGCAAATCTTGAAATATGCCAAGTTTCTTAAAGAAGTATGCATCCAGAGGAGGAGGCTGAAGAGTAATGAGAAAATTAGTATGGGTCAAAATGTTTCAGCCCTCATCCAGCCTATGCCTCGGAAATGCAAAGATCTAGGGACTTTTACAATTCCATGTGTTATAGGCAATTACAAATTCAAGCATGTCATACTAGATTTAGGTGCTTCTATTAATGTAATGCCTAAGTCTATTTTTAACTCTCTTGGACTTAGCCCTTTGCATTCTACATATGCTGTGATTCAGTTGGCTAATCGTAGTATTATGCATCCAGCCGGGTTGATTGAAGATGTGTTGGTAAAGGTTGATGAGTTAATCTTTCCTGTAGATTTTTATGTATTGGAGATGGAGGGGGAGTCACTATCCAATAAAGCTCCACTTATTTTAGGAAGGCCATTCCTTAAAATCGCGAGGACCAAAATAGATGTGCATGCAGGAACTCTATCCATGAAATTTGGAGACTCGATTGTTCAGTTTAATATTTTTTATGCTATGCAGCATCCCATGGAGGAGTATTCCATTTTTCATATTGATTTACTTGTTGATTTAGTTGAGGAAACTGATGATGAATTATGTGCTGGATTTCCTAATTTAATTAGTTTTAACGATTCTATCCATTGCCACTCATGTACTGATTGTGATGGTGATATGATATGTGTTATTTGTGCTGAGATTTCTGCATACTTGAGAGCTAATGATCATGTTGTTGCAGCTGCTAATGGTATTGTAGGATCTATCAACAATGCTCATGACACAGTTGCAGAATCTAAGACACAAATGGAGATGGAGTTGAAGCCCATTGCAAAATTTTCAAAAAAGGAAAAAGAGCACCGGATGTCGATCACTACTGTGGTAGATTTTGTTTTTCGATCATGGTCCAACATAAATAATGACAATAGAGTTGATGAAGTAAACATGCTACAATTCAGTGGTGGAGCCAAAGAAATTCAGGAAGGCCAATGAGACCCTGGTGGAAGCTTCCTCGTTTGATAAGGATGTTTCTTTTCTTTCCCTCCATTTTATTTTACTTGTCTTTCATTAATTGATGATTTTGATGGATGTTATTTCTCTTTTGAACTTTACATTGAGGACAATGTAGAATTTAAGTGTGGGGGAGGATTTTACTCTGTTTTCTATTTTTAATTTTTGCATTTTAATTCTATTAAAAAATTATGTTTTTATTTGATTTCCAATGATGTTTTGAGATTTATGAAGTTTATGAGTTAGAAGCAATTGAAATTCAAGGTTATGATTTATAAATTTCTTCTTTCATCTTGAATTTGACATACTTGGTTTTGGATGTTTGATTAATGAATTGAGCTTGATAGATGCATACCTAGTGAGATTTTGACCCTTTTAATGGATGGATTTAACATTTATGTCATTCTCTTCTTTCTTGTGTGATTTTCACTCATGTCATATTGATCACCCTAGAACTTGCTTTGATTCTTTTTGAAACTACATTTTCATTTGCATACCATGATTGTGACATTCTTTTGTGATTAACTACTTTGGCCAAATAGCCAACCTTGCATTATTTCCCTTTGATTAACCCCTTGAGCCTATTTGCCTATTCTTTGTCTTACCTCATTATATGCCTTATGTGAAAAATCATGATTTTACCTTACCTTAGGGAATAGGAGAGCATTGGTTCATTTTCATTAGAGGATCTCTTTTGCTTGCAAGTGTTTAATAGGACAAGTGTAGGGGTTATACAAGTTGATGTGCAATATGCAAGGTGTTGGTGAAAAAAAAAAGTATGCAAAGAAAAAAAATTCAAGAAAGGTTGTAAAAGAAAAGAAAGAAAAAAGGAAAAGAATATGTAAAGAGAATGTGCATTATATAGATTTGAGGGGATAAAAATTTCATGTTTATCAATTAAATTCCTCCCCAATGTTCTTTTATTCTTTTGGGTACTTATCTTGCCATATCCATATTATTTCCTTCTTTTACCTTGACCCCATTACAACCTTAAATAAAGTCCTCTTGATTTGTGTGTGTGTGTGTTTGAGTAGTGGAGAAGTAGAAGATAAGCAAGCTTATGGTAGTGTATTTTTCATGGGCTGAATTGAGTGAAAATACTTACCTTGTAAGCACTTGAGAGATTGAGAGTGTATCATGTAAGGATCTATCATTCTTAATTCATGTTTTTCAAATTGAAGATACTTTGCATGTTGGTTTGAGGTGTGAAGAATTGTTATCTCTTGAATGTTGTGATCCCTTGAATCTTTTCTTTCTCTTCTTGCTTATAAACTTTTGTCTCTCTTGAATATCATTGAAAATTGAGTTCTTTAAATTTTTAGGTTTTGAATTTGTTTTGTTTTCCCTATTCCTTGGTTTGGTCTTATGTTTTGTCCAGGAGTGCAAAATGTTAAGTGTGAGGGTATTTGATCTATTGATAATTTAAATAATTTGAATTGTTTGATCTAATTGGACGCCATATGTGCTCAATTATTGGCATTTAGCTAAGTTTCTGATTTAAAGCTTAATTAGATGTTTATTGTGAAACTATGCTTAAATGTGATTATAAATACTCATAAATGAATTATGCTTTTCAGGAGATCCTTGAGTATTTGAGTCCATTAGCATCAAACTAAGCTTGATGACCATTTGAGGAGAGAGATGAATACATAAGAAGATCAATTTTACCCTTGGAAGCAAAGGAAGAAGGGCAGTTATGAAGAATCAAGGTCGCATTTGAAGAAAGAGAGTGACACGGCCCGTGTGATGTGACACAGGGTGGGCCGTGTACTCCTCTGACTATTTTAAGACGGGTTAAATCCTATTTTTGGACAACGCGGCTCGTGTCATATGACACGGGGTAGGTCGTGTGCGTCTCTGTCTTCACAAGGGAATTCAGTTTTCAGCCTTGATCAATAACACGGCTCGTGTCACATAACACGGGTTGGGCCGTGCTCTTCTCTGACTTTGAAATTAGTTGAAATTTTGTTACTAGATTCAGACACGGGTTGGGCCGTGTTATATGACACGGCCTGTGTCATCGACTCAGGAATTTTAATTCGAGTTTTAATGCTAAATTAGGTATCAAAAGCTATAAATAGGGTTGCTTAGAGTCCCTAAAGGAGATCTGGACAGAGAGAGCCGTCAAGGAAACTGAGGAAAACACAAAGACTAAGAAATAGAGGGATTCAATTGAGGATTGGAGACTCAGATTCGAGCGATCGAAGATCAATCATTCTCAAGTCTTGGAAACTAATTTGATCTTTAGTTTTCTTTTTTTCTTTTGTTCTGAACAATGTTTTTCTTTAATTATTCTTCTGTTTTTAACTTTGCTATGTGTGGCTAAACTTCTTGATTGGTTAAGGGAAGATGAAACTCTAATTTTGATTATATGAATTTTGCATATTTCTTTATATCAATACAATTATGTTTTTATTCATATGTTTCTGTTCTTAAATTAATATAAAGGTCTTTATATTCTTGCCAAATTTCAAGAGTGGTAAAATTAGGATTGCTATGTGCGGTTGTGGTGGTAAAACTAGTGAAACATATGATCTAAGTAATTTAATCCCGGTGTGCGATTAGATCTTAGTGTGATTGGTTTTCTAATTCTTAATGCAATCATTAGGTAGGGGTAAGAGCGGTTGCTTTACAAATAACTAATGGTTAGAGTTTGATTTGAGCGATTGCTGAATTAAGCGAAACTTAAGAAAAACAAGGGATTTATCTCACAATTACATAAGAATATAATTGATCATGTTGGTATAAAGAGTATGTAAGTTAGCATAATCATATAAATCTAGTGGTGGATTCCATCTCTTAACCAATATCTTTAACTTGGTAATTCAATTTGTGTTTATTGTTTTGGTTTAAGTTTAATTTCTTTTATTAGTTTTAATTAACAAAACCCCCCTTTTACTTTTACTATTTATTTTTCATCAAAGTTTAATTTAAGAATTGGATTGATAGTGTCAATTGAATTAGTTCTCTATGGATCGACCCTTGCTTACTACAACTAGTTGCAGAGTTTTTATATTTTTGGTGGAACTTGACAACCATTTTTTATATAATTCTTAATCGTATTTCACACCACACCAATAGCCATCACGAAGAATCAAATTTAAGCAATTTCATAAAGCATGGTATTATTAAAGCTAAATTGGTAAAGAGATAGTAGTTATGCTATCTAAGGGTGCCATTGACTATATTGATCCTATTGATATGAAGAATTAGTGATAATACTAAAGTTACCACTGAGTCAACAAATAATAAAAGGCTATAAAAAGTTAAATTATGAAGCCAATTATGAAGAGATAAATAGGTACAATACTAATATTGTTGAAGAAAGCCCGAAATAGAATAAGTCAATGAAAATCAGCTTTAGAAGGTTGCATAGCGACAATACTGACGTTGCCAAATGAAGATTATAAGAAGACTTAGTTATGAAGATTTGTGACGAGCATGTGGCATTCTAGAAGGAATTTAATTATAAAAGCACATGTTTTGTGAACAAAGCCCACGAAGAGAAGTTATTCCCATCATTCATGATCTAGAAAGAGAATTTGCATTAACAAGAGATGGAATCTGTGCTCTAAGAATGAGGGAAATATAGTAATCACCCAGGACAAATGGCATAATCATAGCAAGCATCAGATTTCTGCAGGATCTTTGCATGCTTGGAGTAGTTTCCTTTTTCATCTATAAATATAAGGTCCTAGTCACTCAATTAAAGGTCTAGAACACTCCAAACTCCTCACTCTGCAGTTAGAAAGTGATTTACCAGATACCACCATTTCTTTTACTTTTCCTAGAATTCCATAAATTCCCTTAGATCCTAAGCAATAGTTGTAGTTGTAGCTTGTAATAGTTCATAAATTGTTCTCAACTAACGCTTGAATTTGCATTGTAAGTATGACTTCAAGTTTAATCCTATTTTGTTTATCTATTCAATTTTACTGTTTGCAATTACTTGATATTTGATTAATTGAGATAAAATACACACACACTTTCCATAGATTCCATCAAATATTGTAGTGTCATATAGTGTAAAAGAAAGGCAGAAATCAAAAAGAATATCATGAACTCAAAAGAGAGAGTTGGTTCCCATCTCCATTCCAATTAAGGAACTGAATTCTAGAAGTTATTAGGCCATGTATTCGACGCATAGGCCATGTCCGCAAGAAACATTTTGACTTGAAAACAATAGCACATAAAGATTATGTTTTATTAAGAAAAGTTAGAATGTGTGAATCCAGGAGTGAATGATTAAGTGTTAATATAGTTAATGATTTTTTTTATCAATTACTTGTTCTTGTATAATTATTTTGCTCTAGTGTAAGCTGATAAATTAAGAAATTCATAATCTAGTCTTTTGACAAAGTATGATGAGCTTACTCAAAGCCAAACTAAGGCTATCACTATGTGAAAGATGAATAACTACAACCTAAGCTAAGGTGATGATTCCTGATACATTACTTATGTAATGTATGTTGGGATTTTGGCTTCTATATATTGATAAGATAAAGTTGATTTTATTTATATTTATCCTTAGCAAGTATATTTTTGGATATTTAAGAAATCTAAATTAAGGATTTGAGAGAATCTGTTAGGATTTAGGAAAGTTGAAAACTAAGGAGTCTTTAAGACTAAGGAAGTTTGCTTGAAGATCAAGAATTTTGGATTATAAAAAGAAACAATGACCTAGATGTGTTATGAGACAGCGAGAGAACAAGTGACAGAGGTTCTTCGAGTTATGAGAGAGGGTGTATAAGGGGATTTGGGTATGGCTTAGGTTTTTAACTCCATGATTATTCTTGTACTATTTTTCTCCTATTTTTCTCTTATAATGGAAGTGTTTTATCCTTTGGAGTGAGCATAGGCATACAACTTACTAAAACAAGTTAAATTCTTATGTCTCTATGTTTTTATTGTCATTTTGTTAACTGACTCCCCTTGATGAATCCAACAATGTATTTTTGCAATTTCTTTAGAGATAATAGGGCAAAGCCAAATTCAAAAGTTTATGGTTGCATATGGTTTAAACATTTAAAATTTTTATAATTATAATTGTAATTTTAACCAAAAGTATAGAAAAAATTTCTATTTAGAGGTGCAGCAGCCCCTTATGCTCAACATAGTTATGCTCCTAGATAAAGTAATTCATTTGTCTAGGAAGGAAGAGGTCTAGAAGGCTTGACAATCCCACCCTAACTTGTGAGTATCCAACTCGTTCTATCCAGCATGGGACGTGCGAGTTAAGAACTTGCATTGCGAGGCACGATAGAGCATGGTAGAATAATTTTGTCGGGTGGATGCAGGTTTGGTGTCAATCCATCCTCCCCGCTCCACTCCCCTCACCTAAATAGTGGCAAACTGAAAAAATTTAAGTAATGGGGACATAAGGACATTATTGACACATAAGTAATTTTTTAAATATTTATATTTACATATAATAATACAATAATATAAAATAATGACTTTAATTTTCATTCATTATTAGTACAAATTATTTAACTAAATAATAAAAACATAATTTTTTATTTATTCAAATTTTTAAAAACTAAATTTATTATTTAATAGAAAAAACAAAAAAATTAACTAATTAGTGAGTTAGTCTGCCCAACCCACAACTCACAACGAGTTAAGTTGAATTAACGAATTAAGTTAGATTAACAAAAATACTAACACAAAACATACTAAGTCCAACTTAACCCACCTCAAGCTAATCCATTTTGATGTCTATATATTTTCTTGGTAAAACCAAACAAGTATTTTTAATTTTATTTCCCATCTAAGATATTAAACAAACCCTTAATTGTGTCCTTTTTAAAATTATTTTTGAAATAAATAACCCAATCTATTAGTCTTCAGTTACCGTTGACTTGGAGTCAATGATATCAAATTATCAACACAATTTTTTTTTTTTAAATTCTGATTTACTGTCGATGGATTGATTTAGTCCACTATCAGTCTATATCACCAATGAATGCAAACAGGAAGAAAGTCAGCCTCTTTGAAATTTTGTTCCACTCCAATGAAATTTTGTTCTTTGCGGAGAGTTTTGGTACGCGCATATATTATTTTTCCTTAACTAAAATTATCATTTTGGTGCATAAAGGTAGAGTTTGATATCAATTTGATCCTTAAAAAAGTTGGAAATTAATTTAATTCTTTAATTATATAAAAAACATTAATTTAGTTATTTAAAGAGATTGACACTAATTTAAGTATTTAATAATAAAATAATAATATTAATTTAATCTTTTAATTAAATAAAAATAACATTATTTTAGTTCCTTAATAATTAAAAAACATTAATTTAATCTTTTAATTTTACAATTTGTGCAAAAAATGATTTTAATATTATTTTCTATAATTAAAGAATTAAATTGAAGTCAATTGTCTTTTAGAAATTAAACTGATGTGAATTATATCTTTCATAAATCAAAACAGTATTTTATTCTTTTTCCTTCAATTATTTTTGTTCACATTAGCTTTTCTCGCTCAAGTCGGTGTGAATGTTCATGTTATTTTCCTCCATATTAATGCAAATATTTTTGGCATTTCCTTCCAGACAAATTCTTCTGTCCAAACTCTCATGCAAAAAATATTCCCTCCTTTTCATATATATATATAATAACAATTTAAATTGTTAATTTTTTTTATTCAAGGTTCTTACTCTAATTTTAAATAGCTTATGGTGAATGAAATAAAATGTAATAAAATAAGATGAAATATGATAGAATGTAATAGAATGAGATAAGATATGATATAAAGTTTTTATATCACTGTTTAGATATTTCAGGATAAAAGAGATAAAAGTTTCCCTCCAATTGTGTAGAATAGTGGGAGGAATGAAATAAAAGTTTCCTCCAATTGTGTAGAATAGTGGGAGGAATGAAATAAAATGACAAAATTATAATATTATTATTCTTATAATATTTCATTTTATCTCATTTCTTAACTTTAGAGAAAAAAAAAAGTGAGTTTATAATAAACTTTAATACCATACATCATAATTTTGTTTAACAATTTAAAATTCTTACAAAATTAAAAGAATATTATAAATAACAAACTAAATTTAATTATATTTTGTAATAATTAATTTATATAAATAATTATTATATAAATGATATATATTTTTTAACAAACTTTATCATTATAGGCCCATTCAATAAAAAATCTAGTTTTAAATAACAAAAATATATATATTTCTATTTTATCTCAAAATAAAAAAATCATAATATATTATATATATTAAATGAGAAAGTATACTTCACGAATTTATGAATACCCGTGGGATAAGTACTATAATTCCTGCTCTCATCCCCATTTATTAAACTGATAACCATCTTCTACCCTATTGTGAGTAATTCCCGTGAATTTTTATGAGCATGAGTGATTTTGTCATCCCTAAATATCACCATATATGCACATATATTTCCATTATTTTTCCAAGAGTTATCAAAATATGTCGAGTTTCATAGCCCAATTCAAATAGCCCGATAAAATGTGCGAGTTGAGTTAACAAAATTCAAATTCAATTTTAATTTAACCCGACGAAACTCGACCTGAAATTAGGCAGGCTAAGTCAATGACTCGAATTTTAATTATTTTTTTAATCTAACAAACTACACCTAAAAAGATACTGTTAATTTTTTTGTTTAAAAAATTAAAATTCAATTAACAATTAAGCTATTCCTTAATTTATTTGCCATTCACATGAAACTAAATAACTTAAATTTTTTATTTTTTATAGATTTAATTTTTTTAAAAATAAATTTATTATTTAAAAGAAAAAACAAAAGAGTTAGTTAGTTGATGAGCTGGACCACCCAAATCGCACTCAACGGATTAAGCTACATTAACAAAGATACTAACATAAAATATACTAAGTCTAACTGGAGGCTGCCCCAAACTAACTCATTTTGATATCTCTATTTTTTTTTAATAAAACCAAACAAGTTTTCCTTTTTTTATTATTTCCTTTCTAAGATATTAAACAAACCCTCAATTATGCCCTTTTTAAAATTGTTTTTGAAATAAATAACTCAATCTATTATCCGCGCCTTGACTATTAGACTTCATTTACTCCAGACTTGGTGTCAATGATATCAAATTATCAACACAGTTTTTTTTTTTTTTAAATTCTGATTTACTGCAAGCTATCGATGGATTGATTTACTCCATTATCAGTCTATATATCACTAATGAATGCAAACAGGACGCAAGTCAGCCTCTTTGAAATTTTGTTCCACTCCAATGAAATTTTGTTCTTTTTTTTTTTTTTTTTTTTGCATTTTGGTGGTGACTATTTCGCGGAGAAATTTGGTACGTGCATATATTATTTTTCCTTAACTAAACTATCATTTTGGTCGGAAAAGGTAGAGTTGAAATCAATTTTATCCTTCGAAATTTTTTAAAATTAAATTAATATTTTAATTATATAAAATGACATTAATTTATTTATTTAAAGAAATTAATATTAACTTAAACACTTAATAATAAAAAATACATCAATTTAATTTTTTAATTATATAAATATTATTTTAATCTCTTAATAATAAGAAATATCATTAATTTAATCCTTTAATTTTGTAATTTGTACAAAGAAAGAAAATTTTAATATTATTTTCTATAATTAAAGAATTAAATTAAAGTCAATTGTCTTTTAGAAATTAATGTGATGTCAATTATATCTTTTAAGAATCAAAATAATAATTTATTCTTTTTCCTTCAATTATTTTTGTTCACGTTAGCTTTTAGTCAATGTGAATGTGCACTAGAGGTGGCAAAATGATCAACCTTTCCCGCTTCGTCTTCAACTCGTCAAAATATAAGATTAGATGAGTTGACTCGTTTTGAGAAATGAATTGGAAGAATCAACCCACCTTGTTTTAAGATGGATTGGCAGGTTGGTGGATTGACCCGCTTACAAAAAAAAATGAAAAAAAGTAAGAGGTCGGCGGAGTTAACTCAATTAATCCATCTAAAAAAAGTATAAAAAATAAAAAAAATTATAAAAATTTTAAAAAATAGAAAAATTATAATTATAGAGACTGTAAAAACAAAAAATAAAATAAAATTAATATCATACCCATAAAAATATTACAAATACAAATAAAAAACTTATTTATAACACTTAAAAAAAAAACTCAACCCAATGGTCAATCAATCAGTCGCCTCACTTAACTCAAGCGAAGTTATGCGAGACAAGTTATGCAGATTAAAAAATAAAAGTGAATTAAAATCTTGAATCTAACCCGTCAAAAAATAATGAGTTGGCATGTTAACTTAACAAGTTGAATCTGTTTTGTCATCTCTAATGCACATTATTTTCCGCCATACTAATACAAACATTATTGGCATTGCAAACATTATTGGCATTTCCTTGCAGGCAAATTCTTCTGCCCCCGCTCCCGTGCAAAAACTATTCCCTCCTTTTCAAATATATATTATAAAAATTTAAATTGTTAATTTTTTTTATTCAAGATTCTTTCTTTAATTTTAGATAATTTATGATGGATGAAATAAAATAAAATGATATAAAATTTTTATACCATTATTTATATATTTAAATATGAAAAAGAGAATCGTTTCTATCTTATTATTTAGAATGATGAGTAAAAAGAAATAAAATGATAAAAATTATAATATTTTTATTCTATTTCATTTCATTTAATTTAAAGAAAAAAAACAAGTTTATAATAAAATGAAAAAAGATAGATATCATCCATTTTATCATAGTTTTAAAAATTCGAACAATAGAATGATACTCAATTTTATCTCATTGCACTTGATTCTATCCCTTTTCACCGCGCCTAAAAAATGATGTTGGATGATTTCCGGATAGAAAGTAATATTTTGTGAGCGAGGATTATTTTCCCATAGCCATAACCATAACCCATGACATGATGTTCCATTCGTTTTGAAGTCTGAAAAGTCAGACTTTGGAAATAACTGGACAGTTCAATTATTCAATTGGGCACTTTCACTTCTGGGCTTAAATTTTTAAAATGGAAAATGCATTCACATCAAAGTAGAGAGCTAAGTCAAAACAAGAATGATATTTTTATCACAAACATTACATATATTTCTTTTCATATTATTTTTAATATTATTTATTATATTTATTTTTTTTATTATTTTTTTACTTAATCACAATTTTTAAAAATAGTGTGAATAGTAATACACTCCTAAAGGGAGGCGTAAGACTATCATTATTCAAGTACAAAGGAATTGTTACTTGGAGATCATCAGGCATGACTGTCTGTTAAGGCCTTCGTCAAAAGCATAGACTACACATCACAACTCATTAGAGTATCTTATTCTTATCCCGAAGGCTGCCTTCACAAACAGTTTGCAAATTTGGATTTATCTGCATCTCCTTTTAGGTTCGACCATGACTTTCTCAACGAATATGCATTATTCAATTGTTCAGGGACATCTCACAGATATTCAGATGATAAATACATTATACATCGGGAAACTTTTCTTGCCTCAATGTACCCGGCTTTGAAGTTATAGCAGTATATTCCAGATCACCAATAATCTTCTATCCCTTATTATCTTGCACCAGAATCCATAGCCTTGTATTATTACCTGATTCTTTGTTTAACAACAACATTGATGCTGGTCTACAGTGGTTCCAACCTGACTGCAAAGACTGAACAAAAAGGTGGGCAATGTAGAGTGAAAGAAAACAAATATAAACACGAATGTATAGGCACCTGTTGGGAAATTACGCAAAATTTTTTTATCATCAGATTTGTAGAAAGCGAAATAAATGCGAAATAATTGTACACACAAAATTGATAACGGAGTTCGGCCAATTGTGTCTACGTCTCCGAGCTGCTGCAAATATTTTACTGATAAAAAAAATATAAAAGGTGTTTACAAAACACTCAAAATCGCTCACAAAACCCACAACCCAATTACACTCAAAGAAATATTTCTCTCTAAATATTTCTCACAAAATTCCCTCACTGGAATTTTTCTTCTCTTCCTCTCTCGGATGAAACTCACTTTGTTGGGATGAATTTTTCCTCATCTCTCGACTTCCTTTTATAGGCACTGAGTGGCCAATGTTTTTATTGCAAATCTGTGGATGGTCCACGGTTTCTCCAAAAATTGCTGCGCCATCTTTGATTATTTGGTGGCAGCCTTCTTTGAAAAAATTGCCTCTGGTTTGTGGGTGGTGTTGAAAACAAAAACTCGCACCGTTCCTTTTTCTTCTTCTTTCTTCATTCAAGTGCAATTAATATGGGTTAGAGGTTTGACTAACAATCTCCCACTTGAAGGCGATTTCAATCGGTCTTCACACCTCAATCATGCGACAGCCTTTTCTCTCTCTGTTATTCTAGCAGCCAATTTTCTTATAAGTTGAGCACAACTTCAGTTTGTCGATAATCACCACCTTTGTCAACATGTCTGTCGGGTTCTTACTTCCTAGGATCTTTCTCAATATTAACACCTCATCCTCAAGCAGAGATCTGATAAAGTGATATCGAAGACCAATGTGCTTTGTTCTGGAATGAAATGCCGAGTTTTTCGCCAGATGTATCGCACTCTGACTATCACTGTGCAAAACACTCTTCTCCTGTGTGAAACCCAACTCTGTTAACAATCCCTGAAGCCATATCAATTCTTTTATCGGCTTCATTCATCGCCACATACTCGAACACGTAGTGGATAAAGTAACAATCTTTTGTATCTGCGACATCCAACTAACAGCTGTTGTTCCAATGGTGAATATGTAACCAGTAGTACTTCTCCGGTGATCAACTTCACCTCCAAAATCTGCATCTACATAGCCTTGCACTTTTAATTCTCCTTTACCAAAGTACAAACACTTCTCTGTAGTGCCTCGTAGATATCTCAAAATCCACTTTACTGCTTCCCAATGAGCTTTACCTGGATTTGACATAAAACTCGCTTACAACTCCCACCGCATGGCCAATGTCCGGCTCTCGTACGGCACCATTGCGTACATCAAACTTCCAATGGTGAAGCATACGGAACTTTAGCCATGAATTCTCCTTCTTCCTCTCCGTCTGAGGGGTGATCATTGGATAAGTGAAAATGACTGGCCAAAGGTGTGCTAACCGGTTTGGCATTGCCCATGTTGAATCTTTTCAAAACACGGTTGATGTACTCTGCTTGAGATAACTGCAAAATCCCTCTTTGCTTATCTCTCGTGATTTGCATTCCAAGGATCTTCCTTCTGGACGAGAATTATAAAGCGTAATCTTTTTCTTTAAATGTCAAATTCATTTGACAACTGCATCTTCAATTTTCTGATCTCGTCCATATCTGAACCTTCTACTAACATATCATCGACATAAAGTAGCAAAATGATATAACTGGACTTATATCTCTTGAAGAAGCAACAATGGTCGGCATTGCACTTCTGGAAACCTTCCTTGTGCATAAAGCCATCGAACTTCTTGTACCATTGTCTTGGAGCTTGTTTCAAGCCATACAAGCTCTTCTTTAATCTGCACACCATATTCTCTTTCCCTTTTTCTAAGAAACCTTCTGGCTGGTGCATGTATATCTCCTCATCTAAGTCTCCATGAAGAAATGCAGTCTTCACGTCCAACTGCTCAAGGTAGAGCTCTTCACTAGCAACAATACTTAACACAAATCTGATAGTATTGAGCTTCACAACTGGAGCAAAGATTTCGGTGTAGTCGACTCCTTCCTTTTGCTGGAATCCTTTGACAACTAGTCGAGCTTTGTATCTCTTGAAGCCATCATGCTCCTCCTTCACCCGATACACCCATTTGTTGTGAAGTGCTTTGATGTTCACATATTTGATGCATTAATAAGCCTTCATTTTTAGTCATTTACACTCTCCGTGCACTTAATAAATTAAGTTTGGTTATGTTTTGTATGTTTTGAACTCAAAATGGATTTAATTGAATTTCTCAGCATGATTTACGTCTTACACTAATCCTGTATTTGGGTCATATCTTGGGCTGTAGGTGGATGTTTAAGGTGAATCTTATGTCATTTTAAAGATAAGAGAGAGCTCTACAATCTTCATGAAGACATCAAAGACTTAATCACACGTTTGGATGGCTCAAATTGGCATTGAATCAAGAACTAAAGTGTTGCTCCTGGCAGAATGACCTATGCATACTGTTCATTATACTGCTCATGGTGAAAGTTGTAGAATGGGCTGAAATTTTGATGGTTGATAGCTAAGACTCAAATCTACAACTTTCATGTTGTACACTTTTCCCGATTCAGACTCCTTGGAAGTGATATTGGGCTTGGAAGTCAGAACAGAGGAGCTGCATTTGGACCTGAGCAGTGTGCAGTAATTTGAACATATCTGGAGCTATGGAAGTGATATTGGGCTCAAACCAAAGCCATTTGAAAGCTAAGATCCAGACCTAAAATCTTCATGAAGACCACTTGGCTCAAAAATGACGAATGCAATGACTTCAGAGCTGCATGATTTCGGAGACAAAGAATCTCCATAATTTTCCACTCACCAAAAGTCATTCAACATTTTCCACTCATCCACCTACTCCACTCATCCACCTACTCCACTCAACCACCGTGACTCAGCCCCCTTTTGACATTTTGTACCTCTAAACCCTCTATAAAAGGGAGGCTATGCAGATCATTGTAAGGTGTGGAGCTTTTATGTAGTAGTGTTGTTATAATTAAAGTTTTAGTGTTTCATTTTGGAGAATTCTCTTCTTCTCTTCCTCTCCTCCTCTCTCTTTGTTATTTTCATTTTTGTATGGTTCTTGAAGGTTCTCCAATGGTGATGGCTATGGAGAGCTAAACTTCTTTAATCAATCCAAGAGATTGACAAGCTTGATGATTAATCCTGAGATCTCGTTTTAATCGTTATACGTTCATCTATTAATCAAGTTTCTCTTTCTTTTCTTCTCTTGTTTAAATTCTGATTTAATGCTTAATTTGATTGGGATTTGCATATGTTAATTGCGTAATTATCATATGCCAAGAGATGAATTCAGAGGTTATATAATTTATCAAAGATGTTTGATGAAATATTTAGCTTGGTTGGATCTTGGTTTTTAAGTTAATTTGAATTTTGGATGGATGCTTAATTTGTCTAACCTTAATTAATTGAATTTTAGAAGCGTTTCTAATAGAAGATCCATGGATCATTGAGAGGCGTCTTGATGTGATCTAAGACCAAAGATTTGGTTGATAGTTGAACGGATTTATAAAGATCAAGGATGGATTAAAATCAAGATTTGTTAATTCTCTTGGATTGGTTGTTTTCTCAATCTTGTTTACTCATTTTAATTGTTCTTTGTTATTTAATCTTGCAAAACTCTTTCCCCCTATTTATTAACCTCTTAATCTGACTTCATAATTAGAGTGATCTACGGACTCGACCCGGTGTTACCTTATGCTACAAGTAGTTTTGGTAAATCGGTTATAAATTGATTTAAATTTGATAATCTCGACAAGTGTCAAATTTTTGGCGCCGTTGCCGGGGACCATTCTGATTTTGTTCAATCTTATTAAGAGTTTATTTAACTACTAATCTCTCACTAACCTTTATGTTGCTGTGTTTTGGTGGATTTCAGGCAAAAACGGGTGATTACGGGTCATTTTACAAGAATTTCGTATTGACAGAAAATGTGCCCAGAATGAGTGAAACTTGGTCGAGTTGAAGGAAAACGGCCTAATAAACAAGACTCACAGAAAATTGTGAGGTCACCCCTGGTTTTTCCAAAATCCATCGTTTAGACCAGTTTTTCAATTTTTTAATATTTTTTATTGTATTTTTTAGTTTCATTTTTGTGTAGTTTTTATTTGTACAAGTCCCATAATTTTTAAAAATATTTAGATAGGTGAATTATATTTATTTTGGTATATTTTTAGAGTTGTCTAGTGTATTTTACTTGTTTACTTATTTTATTTTATTTTTGTGTTTTTGCATGACTAGGTCTAATCGATATCTTGCTTGAATTTGATCCCGAGATTGATAGAACATTGCATAGGTTGAATAGAACTCGTAGGCTAAGTGAAAGAATTGAGTCGAATTTAGTTGTGACATTGAATCGAAAGTGCACTTGAGATCTTAAGTGATTCTAAAATCATGGGCGATAACAGCAAAATAGGACCCTTAAAGAACTTTCACGCTCCCGATGTAACTTACGGTCTTTGTGCATTCAATATCCTAATCTTGATCTTCGACTTCGAGTTAAAATCGGATTGATACACTTGTTGCCCAAGTTTCATGGTCTTACTGGTGAAGATCCCCATAAGCACTTAAAGGAGTTCCATGTGGTCTGTTCAACCATGAAGCCACATGGAATCTCCGAGAAGCATATCAAGTTGAGGGCATTCCCTTTTTTCTCTTCTTGATGTAGCCAAGGATTGGTCGTTCTACCTTTCACCAGGTTACGTCACGAGTTGGGATGATATGAAGAAATTATTCTTGGAGAGATTCTTCCTCGCATCCAGAAAGTATTTGCCATTAGAAAAGACATTTGTGGTATAAGGCAAATGACTGGTGAGACCTTGCATGAGTATTGGGAGAGATTCAAAAAGCGTGTTCGAGTTGTCCCCACCATCAAATTAGTGATCGCTCTTGATTCAATATTTCTATGAGGGCTTCTTTGTCGATGGATAGAAGTATGGTGGATGCCGCATCCGGAGGTGCATTGGTGGATAAAACCCCTACTTTGCAGCAAGAGATTTGATAGCAAATATGGCGTACCAATGCTCAACAATTTGGCACAAGAGTCCTTACCTCAACCAGAGGAGTTAATGAAGTTCAATCGTCTCATGTAGATCAACAGAGAATGGAACATAGACTTAATGAATTGACTTCTTTGGTGAGGCAATTAGCAGTGGGACAACATGTACCAGGTTCTGTACAAGAGCCTGCAAGGGTGTGTGGCATTTGCTCTTGCTCATCTCATCCTACTGATTCATGCCCCACACTTCAGGATGGTGGTTCCGCGTTTCCAGAACAGTCAGTTGCAGCAGCTGGCATTTTTCCTAGTAGACCTCAATATCAGCAGTCCCAGCAGCCAAGATATGATCCATTTTCTAATACTTATAACCCTGCCTGGAGGGACCATCCTAACTTGAGATATGGGAATTCTAGTCAACAACAACAACCCCAACAGCAGCAGCAATTCAGATACCAAGCTATAGGTCCTAGCAACAAATACCAACCACCTGCATTCAGACAACAACAAACTGTGCAGCCACCTGTGCAGCAGACCCTCATGTTGCCAAGTCCAGCAACCACTCCATCCGAGCCATCATTGGAAGATTTGATGAAACAGATGGCTACAAATAATGTTCAGTTCCAACAAAATGTCAATGCCACCATTCAGAACCTGCAAACTCAGATTGGGCAGCTGGCCACCACCGTGAGTGAATTGAAAAGCCAAGGATCGAACCAATTGCCTTCACAAACAGTCAACAACCCAAGAGGCAATGTAAGTGCCATTACCTTGAGAAGTGGCAAAGAAATTGATGGTCCTAGTCTCCGCCACAACCGAGCTCCCATTGCAAAGCGACGAGAGATTGATCGAGACACAACACAATTCGCATGAACTAGATGCCCCGGTCCGGAAGAAATGTGCGAGAGAATTCGGACTTGAACATTCCACTACCCTTCCCAAACAGAGTGACACAATCCAAGCGAGATAGCGCAAGCGAAAATGGAAAAGGAAGTCATGGAGACATTCAGGAAGGTGGAAATCAATATTCCCTCCTAGATGCAATCAAACAAATTCCTAAGTATGCCAAATTTCTCAAGGAGTTGTGTACTCACAAGAGAAGACTTAAGGGTACTGAGAAAGTCAGTATGGGCAGAAATGTTTCTGCGATGATTCACCCAAGCATGCCAAAGAAATGTAAAGATCCTGAAACTTTCACAATCCCTTGCATTATAGGTAATTCCAGGTTTGACCATGCAATGCTAGATTTGGGTGCTTCTATTAATGTCATGCCTACGTCAGTATATAAGTCTTTGAACATTGGCACCTTACACCCCACTGGTATAGTGATTCGGTGGCAAACAGACTCATCGCTCACCCCGCAGAGTCTTTGGAAGATGTGTTGGTGCGAGTAAATGAGCTAATTTTTCCGGCGGACTTCTACATTCGGACATGGAAGATGAGTCTTCAACAAATCATGCTCCATTGATTCTAGGAAGACCATTCCTCAAAATGGCCAAAACCAAGATAGACGTGCATGCCGGCACCCTTTCTATGGAATTTGGTGGAGATGTGGTACGATTTAACATTTTTGATGCCATGAGACATCCCTCGAGGAGCATTCAGCTTTTTCATGTTGATGTGATTGAAATCTTTGGTTGATGATACTTATCTTTGATATGAGTGTTGAATTCCACGATATTGCTAACTTTCTCGGATTCTCGTCACTTGTGATATATGTGTTAAGCGTGATATTGAACCATGTCTTTCGCATGTCTTGAGATTTATGCGATTGTGAGTGATGATGTATTTCTTGACTTGAATGATGCAAAGCATGTGAAAATGAGAGTCGAGTATGTCAAATTTAATCTTCTTGAGTTGCTTGTTTCAAATAGCTTCTTTGCCTTCTATTGTGCATCCCCCATCCTTAGAGCTAAAGACTTTGCCGGACCATCTTAAATATGCATATTTGGAAGATGGTGAGAAGTCGCCGATGATTGTCGCTAAGAATCAGAATCTGAACAAGAAGAAAAATTGCTGCGGGTTTTGAGGCAACATAAGCGTGCTATTGGATGGACACTTGCGGACATTCCTGGTATTAGTCCTTCCACATGTATGCATAGGATTTTATTGGAGGAAGGTACCAAGCCGGTGAGGCGGCCCCAAAGGAGACTAAATCCCCCGATTGGATGTGGTGAAGAAGGAAGTGACTAAGTGCTACAAGTGGCATTATTTATCCCATATCCGACAAGTAAATGGGTGAGCCCGGTGCAAGTGGTTCCAAAGAAATGCGGAGTCACAAAGTAATTGCAAATCGAACAATGAGCTCCTACCCACAAGAATTGAACAGTTGGCGGGTGTGCATTGATTATAGGCGCTTAACCAGGCCACTAGGAAAGATCATTTTCCATTGCCTTTCATTGATCGGATGTTGGAGAGACTGGCTGGCAAGTCGCATTACTGTTTCTTGGATGGATATTCGGGCTATTTTCAGATTCATATAGCCCTTGAAGACCAAGAGAAGACCACTTTCACCTGTCCATTTGGAACATTTGCATACAGGAAAATGTCCTTTGGTCTGTGCAACGCTCAGGGAACCTTTCAAAGGTGTATGGTCAGTATCTTCTCTGAATTTTTAGAGAGTTGCATGGATGTGTTTATGGATGATTTTCTGTCTATGGCTCTTCCTTTGATGCATGTTTAGATAGTCGGATAGAGTCTTGCATCGATGCATTGAGACTAATCTTGTTCTTAATTATGAGAAGTGTCATTTTATGGTAGAACAGGGCATAGTCTTAGGCCATATCATCTCTCAGAAGGGTATAGAAGTAGATCCTGCTAAAATTGATGTTATTTCCCAATTGCCTTACCCTCTTGCGTGCGAGAGGTTCGTTCTTTCTTGGCCATGTAGGTTTCTACAAAGGCGGTTCATTCAGATTTTCAAAAAAAGGCCCTTCCCCTGTCTAACTTGTTGCAGAAAGATGTTGCTTTTGATTTTGATGGCAAGTGCAGAGAGGCTTTTGATTTCCTTAAAGGAGCTTTGACCACCACTCCTATCATCCAACCACCAGATTGGACACTCCCATTTGAACTCATGTGTGATGCCTCTAATTATGCATTGGGAGCTGTCCTTGCACAGAGAGTCGGCAAAGTACCTCATGTCATTTCCTATGCTTCGAGGACTTTAGATGCTGCACAAGCCAACTACACTACAACCGAAAAGGAACTTTTAGCAATTGTTTTTGCTTTAGATAAATTTCGATCATATTTGCTTGGTTCTAGAGTGGTTGTATTTTCAGATCATGCAGCTTTGAAGTTTCTCCGAAAAGCCCGATGCAAAGCCAAGGTTGATTCGGTGGATGTTGCTCTTACAGGAGTTTGATATTGATATCAGAGATAAGAGTGGAGCAGAGAACCTGGTGGCAGATCACTTGAGTCGGATTGAAAGAGAGGCAAATTTTTCTCCTATCCATGATGCCTTCCCTGATGAACAACTTTTCAAGATGCAAGGTAACATCCCTTGGTTTGCAGATTTGGTTAATTTCTTGGTTGCTAGAGCACTACCTGCACATTTTACTAAGGCACAGATTGATAAACTGAAAAGTGAGTCAAAATATTATGTGTGGGATGACCCTTATTTGTGGAGATTTTGTAGTGACCAAGTCATTAGGAGATGTATTCTGATCATGAGTTTGATTCTGTTCTTAGTTTTTGTCATGCACTTTTGCCTGTGGGGGACATTTTAGACCTACTCATACATACTAGGAAAGTTTTGGACTCGGATTATATTGGCCCACTCTATTTCGAGATGCATATTTGTTTTGTAAATCTTGTGAACAATGCCAGAGAACAGGGAATATTTCTCGTAGGAATGAGATGCCCCAACAACCTTTGTTGTTCTGTGAAATATTTGATGTTTGGAGTATTTATTTTATGGGTCCTTTTCCTGTGTCATTTGGTTTTGTTTACATTTTGCTTGCTGTGGATTATGTATCTAAATGGGTGGAGGCAAAAGCCACTCGGACTGATGATTCCAAGGTTGTTGTGGATTTTGTTAGATCACATATTTTCTGCAGGTTTGGAGTCCCAAAAGCCATCATTAGTGATCAGGGTTCACATTTCTGTAATCGAAGCATGGAAGCCTTGATGAAAAAGTATGGAGTCTTGCATAGAGTTTCTACACCTTATCATCCCCAGACTAATGGGCAAGCCGAGGTTTCCAACAGAGAGATCAAGCAGATACTTCAGAAAACAGTTCAACCTAACAGAAAGGATCTGGAGCAAAAGGCTTGAGGATGCTTTATGGGCTTATAGGATCGCCTATAAGACTCGATTGGGATGTCTCCTTATCGGATTGTTTTTGGCAAAGCATGCCACTTGCCGGTGGAAATTGAGCATCGTGCATTTTGGGCAAGTAAAAAGGTGTAACTTGGACCTCAATCAAGCGAGGCATAGAGCGGAAGCTACGATTGCGAGAATTGGAGGAGATCCGCTGGAGGCTTATGAGAATTCCAAACTTTATAAAGAGAAGACTAAAGCCTTCCATGATAAGAAGATCATGAGAAAAACATTTAAGATTGGTCAAAAAGTTCTCCTTTATAACTCCGCCTCAAACTCATGCCAGGAAAGCTCGGATCTAGGTGGCTTGGTCCATTTGTTGTTACTAAGATTTTTCCTTATGGTCTTGTGCGGGTTACAAGTGAGACTACTACAAAAGCTTTCACGGTCAATGGACATCGCCTCAAACCATTTTATGAGGGAGCTCAAGAGGATATTTTGGAGGAGGTCCACTTGCAAGAAGTAGTCTACCCCACTTGATGAGTAAGATGCCGCCATAATGGACAAAAAAAAAAATTTGATTGAGTAAAAAAAAAAAAAAAATTTTATTGTCAGGTTGACCCATATTTGTTCAATTATTGTCTGATCAAATCTTTTGGAGATTTGTACCCGACAATGAGGTAAGTAGTGTCATTGAATTTTGTCATGTGGAGGTCATTTTTCTTCAAAGAAAACAAATTTGCAAAATCTTGCAAGTATGAATTTTATTGGCCATATTATTCAAGGGCAGTTATACTTTTTACAAAAGTTACGAACATTGTCAAAAATTGGGGTCCATTTCTAAAAGAAAAATGATGCTCCTAAGTTACACAAATTGCACTTGCATGACTTGCGGAATCAATAAATGATGCATAAAAAAAATATAAAAAAAATATAAAAAATTTTATAAAGCAAAAAGACTCAAACCATTTCTGGAACATCAAGCTGTTGAGGTAGAATCCATATCCCTTTCTAATCCTTGTTATGAGTAGAATTTATTTTAATTTGTTTCTTCTTTTTGCAGTTCTTTCAGTTCCCGATTAAACGGCGGATAACGGTACTCCGTGACTCTCGAGTCGGTTTGTCTTTCAGTTTCCCATAATAACTGATTTCTTCTCTTTCAAAATGGATGTTATTCTTTCAAATCTAAAAAGTATTTCCCTTCTGTTCATAAAAATGTTCTAACCAAAATTTACAAAGCTAGGTGTGAGAGATTGAGATTGTTAATGTACAAGGGCATCCCAGAAGATATACATTTGGATAATCGAAGCAAAGGTTCGTTTAGTTAGTGAATCTTCCGATTCATTTGTCCGATACATGCCTGGTCTCGGTAAAAGTTCATTTTCGAAAAAGAGAAGAGCAAAAAGAATGCACGTTTGTTACAAGTGTGCACGATGGAATTGCAACACGCAATGTCGTTCTTTGGGAATGGTTTCTGTAAACAGAGAAGATAAAATATTCTTCATCAAGAATGGACTGAGTAAGGAGTCATTAGATAATATCTTATTGACTCTTGAGACGCATTTTTGTGGAATTGTGCAGCGTGAACTTCTTCGTTTGTGGAATCTCTTCAAGGACGAGCAAGAGCGTTATAGTCTTGAATCGACTCAAAAAGACCGTGTTTGCCAATTTATAAGAAAATTGGATGGGAAGCCTATCCCGACTCATAGAAGGCGTTTAAGCCGTTTACGGACGTAAACCAGAGGAAGATGTGAGCCACAATCACAACAATCTGTATATATTATCTTATGCATTTATTATTTAAAAAAAAAAACATTAAAAAAAAAAAAAAAAAATTCAAAAAGTTTTTCGACAATGTACCAACCTACTCATATAGGAGCTATTATTTTTTTTTTTTCTATTCTCTTCCCTATTTAAACACTCCATTTTCTTCACTTTCCGCAACTCTTAATCATTCATAGAGAGTGTGAGTGTAGAGATGGAGGGAGCTTCTTCTTCTTTACGTTCGTAGACTTGTTAGTATCTGTGTATTTTGTGGGACACATTATAGGAAGAGTTTAGAGTTTGTCAACGCAAAGCAACCACTCTTGGTAGAACACTTACTGCGAGGAACATTCGTGTAGTATATGGGGGAGGTTGCCTTGGGTTAATGGGGGGAAATTTGTATCACCATACGCATTTCTAAGAGGTGGTCAAGTTTTAGGTGTCATTCACGAACCTTTAACTCGAAGGAACTTCGTTGGAAAGACAATTGGACAGAAATTCAAGTATCATCTATGCATGAACGAATGAAGGCAATGCTTGACAACTCGATGCCTTCATAGCCTTACCTAGTGGTTTTGGTACTTTGGAAGAAGTCTTTCAAGTTGTTTCTTGGGCTAATTGAACATCCACCATAAACCCATAGGTTTGTTGAATGTTAATAATTTCTTTGATAATTTGTTATCTTTTGTTGACCATGTCTTTGTGGAAAGAAATTTGTCACACCTTCGAAAGACAACTCCTTATCTCGGCTTCCACTTGTTGATGAGTTAATTGATAAATTGGAAGCCTTTGTTTATGAACTGATCCAAAGTGTGACCCAGATAGATTGGTCAGGAGAAAGCAGAAGCGAGACAACAACAAGGGAGGCAGCAAGAAACAACAGTGTGACCTGACACTTCATCTATGACTTTCCTTTCTCTTTAGTTTTATTCATCGTACTTTGTTTCTGTTTATATTTGTGTAAGGTTTCTCTTCTCTCGTACTTGCAAGAACAGGTACTATCCTCTATCTTTTTCCTTTCTATTTTTTTTTAACATTGAGGACAATGTTATGATCTAGTTGGGGGGAAGGATAGTTGTGTGACTAAAAAAAAAAAAATTTAGTAAGTGTGTTTATGTTTGTCGTGTGTAGAGTTGTGAAAAAAAAATGTGTGTATATATTAATATGTTTATTGTGTTTATATGTTTGTCAGTAATTTTCTAACCAGTTAAGGATGGCAGAGTAAGGAGTAATTCTACTCTTGAGACGCATCTTAATTGGTGGCGAGAGGTCTGATGTGGCACTGACAGTGTGCTTCTTTTCCTGCTTGGCGTTGATTCACTTCTTATCAGGTTGTGTTGCTCTTTTCTATCTCTCTCTTTCACATTAAGGACAATGTTATATTAAGTGTGGGGAAGAGATTTTAGCATTTTTTGTTTTGTTTTGTTGTTAAAAATAAAAAACAAAAAAAAACACAAAAAAAAGGGTTCATTGCATGATTGAATAACTTTTCTTCCTTCTTGAACTGATATGCTTGGTTATGGATGATTGAATTGACGAATTGAGTTTGATAGATGCATACCTTGTGAGATTTTGAGCCTAATGGATGGATTCAACATTTATGTCATTCTCTTCTTTCTTGTGTGATTTTCACTCATGTTAATGATCACTCTAGAACTTGCTTTGACTCTTTTTGAGGCTACGTTTCACTTGCATGCATGAACATGATTGAGGCCCTCTTTCTTAATCACTAGTTTAACCAAACAAACTAACCTTGCATATTTCCCTTGCTTAACCCCTTTGAGCTTATTTGATTATTCTTTGTCTCGAACTCATTATGTTTCTTAAAAAAAAAAAAAAAAAACCATGTTCTTACTTAGTCTTAGGGAATAAGAGAACATTAGCTTTGCCATTGGATGAGTTCATGAACAAGTGTGGGGGTGTGTATGCAGAATGGTTGAAAAATGTATTTATGATGTTCTTTTTGTAAAAAAAAAAAAAAAAAAAAAAAATATATATATATACATATAAAAAAATTCAAAAATATATATATATATGTAAAAAAAAAAAAAAGGGTCAACAAGGCAATAAAGTAATGGAAAATAATATGTAAAGGGAATTTGTATTAGATGAAGTTGGGATGAACTTTCATGATCGATAATTGAACTCAAACTTTCATGTTCTTTTATTCTCTTTGGTGTTTAACTTGTCATATCCATATCACCTTCTCCTTTACCTTGACCCCATTACAACCTTGAATAAAGTCCTCATGATTTGTGTGTGCATGTGTTCGAGTAGTGGAGAAGTAGAAGATAAGCAAGCTTATGGTAGTGCAATTTTCATGAGTTGAATTGAGTGTAATACCTACCTTTTAAACACTTGAGAGATTGAGAGTGAATTCTGTAAGGATCTATCATTCTTTACTCATGCTTTTCAATTGAAGTATCCTTGCTTGTTGATTTAAGATGTGAAGATGTGTTACCTCATAAATGTTTTGATCACTTGAATTATCAATTGCTCTTCATTCGTAAATATTATTAGAAATTGAGTCTTTTAGAATGTTTAACTTTTGAGTCTGTTTTATTTTGTTTTTGTGTCTTTTGCCCAGGAGTGCAAAAAGCTAAGTGTGGGGAAATTTGATGTTCACATATTTGATGCATTAATAAGCCTTCATTTTTAGTCATTTACACTCTCCGTGCACTTAATAAATTAAGTTTGGTTATGTTTTGTATGTTTTGAACTCAAAATGGATTTAATTGAATTTCTCAGCATGATTTACGTCTTACACTAATCCTGTATTTGGGTCATATCTTGGGCTGTAGGTGGATGTTTAAGGTGAATCTTATGTCATTTTAAAGATAAGAGAGAGCTCTACAATCTTCATGAAGACATCAAAGACTTTATCACACGTTTGGATGGCTCAAATTGGCATTGAATCAAGAACTAAAGTGTTGCTCCTGGCAGAATGACCTATGCTTACTGTTCATTATACTGCTCATGGTGAAAGTTGTAGAATGGGCTGAAATTTTGATGGTTGATAGTTAAGACTCAAATCTACAACTTTCATGTTGTACACTTTTCCCGATTCAGACTCCTTAGAAGTGATATTGGGCTTGGAAGTCAGAACAGAGGAGCTGCATTTGGACCTGAGCAGTGTGCAGTAATTTGAACATATCTGGAGCTATGGAAGTGATATTGGGCTCAAACCAAAGCCATTTGAAAGCTAAGATCCAGACCTAAAATCTTCATGAAGACCACTTGGCTCAAAAATGACGAATGCAATGACTTCAGAGCTGCATGATTTCAGAGACAAAGAATCTCCATAATTTTTCACTCACCAAAAGTCATTCAACATTTTCCACTCATCCACCTACTCCACTCATCCACCTACTCCACTCAACCACCATGACTCAGCCCCCTTTTGACATTTTGTACCTCTAAACCCTCTATAAAAGGGAGGCTATGCAGATCATTGTAAGGTGTGGAGCTTTTATGTAGTAGTGTTGTTATAATTAAAGTTTTAGTGTTTCATTTTGGAGAATTCTCTTCTTCTCTTCCTCTCCTCCTCTCTCTTTATTATTTTCATTTTTGTATGGTTCTTGAAGGTTCTCCAATGGTGATGGCTATGGAGAGCTAAACTTCTTTAATCAATCCAAGAGATTGACAAGCTTGATGATTAATCCTGAGATCTCGTTTTAATCGTTATACGTTCATCTATTAATCAAGTTTCTCTTTCTTTTCTTCTCTTGTTTAAATTCTGATTTAATGCTTAATTTGATTGGGATTTGCATATGTTAATTGCGTAATTATCATATGCCAAGAGATGAATTCAGAGGTTATATAATTTATCAAAGATGTTTGATGAAATATTTAGCTTGGTTGGATCTTGGTTTTTAAGTTAATTTGAATTTTGGATGGATGCTTAATTTGTCTAACCTTAATTAATTGAATTTTAGAAGCGTTTCTAATAGAAGATCCATGGATCATTGAGAGGCGTCTTGATGTGATCTAAGACCAAAGATTTGGTTGATAGTTGAACGGATTTATAAAGATCAAGGATGGATTAAAATCAAGATTTGTTAATTCTCTTGGATTGGTTGTTTTCTCAATCTTGTTTACTCATTTTAATTGTTCTTTGTTATTTAATCTTGCAAAACTCTTTCCCCCTATTTATTAACCTCTTAATCTGACTTCATAATTAGAGTGATCTACGGACTCGACCCGGTGTTACCTTATGCTACAAGTAGTTTTGGTAAATCGGTTATAAATTGATTTAAATTTGATAATCTCGACAAGTGTCATGCTTTCTTCCCCGCGGGTAACTCAGCTAGTTCCCATGTCTGGTTGGAGATCAGAGACTTCATCTCGTCTTTCATGGCAAGCTCCCACTTGCTAGCATCTCCAGTTTGACAAGCTTCGTCATAGCATTCAGGCTCCCCTCCATCAGTCAACAACAGATAGTTCATGTATCTCCTATTAGGCACATGAGGCCGAGAAGACCTTCTTAATACAGGAGCTGGAGTAGAAGACTGTGGTGTGTCGGACTGCTGCATACTGCTCTGTTTAGTTGATTCCTCTAACTGAAGACTCTCAACTATAGGACCTTCTGGGACATCATCCACCTCTGCATACACTGGCCCACTCTGTTCTGAGTCACTGGTGTCTGTGTTATGCTTGTCCTTGTACATCACTCTTTCATTAAAGATCACATCTCTACTGCGGATCATCTTTTTGTTTTCATCATCCCAAAGGCGGTAGCCAAACTCATCTTCACCATAACCGATGAGTGTGCACTTCTTCGATTTGGGATCAAGTTTATTTCTACCTTGATCATTGATGTGCATATATGCTACACAGCTGAAAACTCTAAGATGTGAGAGTTTTGTCTCTTTTCCGCTCCATACCTCTTCTGGTATTCTGTGCTCCAATGGTACCGATGGACCTCGGTTGATCAAATAAGCCGCTGTGTTGACTGCTTCTGCCCAGAACTGCTTCGGTAAGCCTGACTGCACACGCAAGCTTCTGGCTCTTTCAGTCAACGTTCGGTTCATACGCTCAGCTACACCATTGTGTTGAGGCGTACCCGGCACGGTCCTCTCCATTTTGATCCCGTGCTCATAGCAAAACTTCTTGAATCTGGTGTCTTCATATTCACCACCATTGTCGGTTCTGAGCTTTTTTATCTTCAACCCTGTCTCATTTTCAACCATGGCTTTCCATATCCTGAAAGCCTCAAACACTTCAGATTTATGCTTTAGAAAGTAAACCCATACCTTCCGAGAGTGATCATCGATGAAGGTCACAAAGTAGTGTTTCCCACCAATTGATGAGACAGTTGTTGGATCCCAAACATCAAAGTGAACAAGCTCAAGTCTTTCTTTCTTTGGGGTTCTTCCACTTGTCTGAAAGCTGACTCTTTTCTGCTTTCCAAATATGCAGTCTTCACACATGTCAATTTCCCTGACTGAAGACATAGTAATTTGCCCTTCGAGTGCATGATCTTCATCCCTTTCACACTCATATGGCCAAGTCTCTGGTGCCATAGATTTGGATTTTCGTTTCCAGCTGCAACTGCAATTGAGCAACGTGCCCCTGCTGTCATGTAAAGAGTACCACTCTTTTTGCCTCGAGCAACCGTCATTGCACCTTTTGAAATCTTCCAATCATCACCGTGAAAGATCGTAGTGTAACCTTCGCTAGCCAGCTGCCCTACTGAGATTAAGTTCTTTCTCAGGTCGGGAATATGCCTGACGTCCTTCAGCTCCCAAACAGACCCGTTTAACTTAATCTTCACTACACCTTTACCAATAATAGCACAAGGTTGGTCATCACCAAGGTATACTTTTCCAAGGTTTCCGGGGACATACCTCTCGAAGAATTCTTTCTGCGAAGTAGCATGGAATGATGCTCCAGAGTCTAACACCTAAGACTCTTCCTTGCTCTCCAAAGAGCATATCAACGCATCATTTCCTCCTGAGGTGGAAGTAACATTTGTCTTGTCCTTCGCCTCCTGATTCTTTGGTGCACTCTTGCACTGATTTTTGTAGTGTCCGGTCTTCCCACAATTCCAACACTCGATGGTCTTTGAGCTACTGGAATTATTGGGATTCCTAGATTTGGACCTCCTGTCCTTTGATCTACCTCGGTAGTTCGATCCTGCGTCCATTTCCTGCGGTTGAATTTCTTCCTCTTGACTCGTATGCAAAACTGAAGAGGTTGACGATTCACCCGACTCTCTCCGTCGGATCTCTTCACTGAGAACTAGATCACGAACATCATCAAATTTCAACTTATTGCTTCCTGATGAGCTACTCACTGGCCCGTGACAGATAGCATTCCAACTTTCTGGTAGAGAAGACAAAAGTATCAATGCTCGGACTTCTTCATCAAATTCAATTCCAACTGAACTCAACTGGGTTGTGACTGTATTGAGTTCATTGAGATGCTGAGCTACCGATGCGCCTTCCGTCATCCGTAAATTGAATAACCGTCTCATCAAGTGCACTTTGTTAGAGGCCGACGGCTTCTCATACATACTGGAGAGAGTCGCCATAAGACCCGCCGTGGTCTTTTCCTTTGCTATATTGAAAGCAACATTGTGGGATAGCGTCAATCGAATAACTCCAAGGGCTTGTCTGTCTAGAAGAGCCCAGTCTTCATCCTTCATACCATCTGGCTTCCTTTTTGAGAGAGGTTGATAAAGCTTTTTTTGGTACAGATAATCTTCGATCTGCATCTTCCAAAAGCCAAAGTCCGCACCATCGAACTTTTCAATTTTCACCTTTCCTTCGTCTGCAGCCATCGCTCTCACTCGAATCTGACTTCCTCAGGATCGTTTCTGACAATTTCTGCGAACCACCGTGCTTTAGAACACTTCCGTGGATAAATTGGTAACACTGACCAATTTTACTATTTATAAAATTACTATTCATGAATTACTATTCATGAAATTCACTATTCATGAATTTTACTATTCATGAAATTCACTATTCATGAAATTTACTATTTATGTGAATAGTACCCACTTCAAAATTAGCAGAAATAACCAACTAGCTCTGATGCCAGTTGTTGGGAAATTACGCAAAATTTCCTTATCATCAGATTTGTAGAAAGCGAAATAAATGCGGAATAATTGTATACACAAAATTGATAACGGAGTTCGGCCAATTGTGCCTACGTCTCCGAGCTGAGCAAATATTTTACTGATAAAGGAAATATAAAAGGTGTTTACAAAACACTCAAAATCGCTCACAAAACCCACAACCCAATTACACCCAAAGAAATATTTCTCTCTAAATATTTCTCACAAAATTCCCTCACTGGAATTTTTCTTCTCTTCCTCTCTCGGATGAAACTCACTTTGTTGGGATGAATTTTTCCTCATCTCTCGACTTCCTTTTATAGGCACTGAGTGGCCAATGTTTTTATTGCAAATCTGTGGATGGTCCACGGTTTCTCCAAAAATTGCTGCGCCATCTTTGATTATTTGGTGGCAGCCTTCTTTGAAAAAATTGCCTCTGGTTTGTGGGTGGTGTTGAAAACAAAAAACTGCACCGTTCCTTTTTCTTCTTTCTTCATTCGGTGCAATTAATATGGGTTGGAGGTTTGACTAACAGCACCCCCAGCAGTCCTAAAGGTATTATTTCTTCTATATATTCTCACACTATGCATCTAAGATCTCATTTATGTCAATTTTTTTGGTAGCTTCATTTATGTCAATTTTAAGTTGTAAAGGATTTTCTGTGCCTTAAAACTGCAGACCTTATTGATCCAAAATTCCAAATCAAAATCCTTCAAGCATTGGGTATAATACATAGATACTTATTAGACACTTGTGAACTCCATATGTTCTTCTTCTCTAAAATTAACAAAGTTTTTCTTGTTTTCATGGTCTTCACCTTTCACTGATTTAATTGAGTGGTTAAGGTATATTTGGGTGGTTAGATTAAATTTGGGGAAGCATAGGGTAAATTTAAGTTTATGTATCTTTTGCTTGCTTGGTGTTAGAATCTTATCAAAATGTATTTATCTTTTCTTTTAATTACTTACTTTTTAATTATGCTTTTATATTTTTTTACATAATATATAATTCTATACTCATACTTTAGTTTTTAGAAATTTTATCGTATTTGATACCCTAACCCATACGGGCATAGGTACCTGTATCCATGTAACCACTAAAATTAATTATAGGTAAATCTAAATGAAGGTTAAAGACAGACACAGTCAATTAGCGAATGGCATATTCTATTTTGGCGACAGCAAACATGGATACAAAGAAAGATGTTATAATATATACTCACTCGTGAGAAGCTCATATCTTCATTTTTTTTAGCAGGTTTATCGAAAAGCCAAGTGCTTGCTGGTAAGCTTTCTACAGACATGTCTCATTTGGCCTAGTGGAGATAGAATTTCTACAATTAACTTGTTATATTTGGTATTTTGCTATATGTAGGTAAAATCCTAGGCCCTTTTATGCTTATATTTGTTGGGGTGACAGCCTATTGTATCTATGTAGCTGGCATTGAAAGGCAGAGTTATATGAAGATCGAAAAGTTTTTGGAGGACTACAAAGCACTTAAGCCTGCCAGATACTCTTATGCAGATATAAAGAGAATTACAAATCAGTTTAAGGAAGAACTGGGGCAAGGAGCTTATGGAACTGTCTTCAAAGGAAAGCTATCCAATGAAATTCAGGTTGCTGTTAAGGTCCTAAACACTTCAACAGGGAATGGCCAAGAGTTCATCAATGAAATGGATGCAGTGTGTCAGATTCACCATGTCAATGTGGCTCGCTTGGTTGGCTTTTGTGCTGATGGACTCAGACGAGCTTTGGTGTATGAATTTTTACCAAACGATTCATTGCAGAAATTCATATCTTCAGCAGACACCAAGGATGTCTTTCTAGGTTAGGAAAAGCTACAAAATATTGCTCTTGGTATAGCCAAGGGAATTGAGTATCTTCACCAAGGTTGTGACAAACGAATTCTCCATTTTGATATCAAACCTCACAACGTATTACTTGACCACAATTTCACACCCAAAATCTCTGATTTTGGTTTGGCCAAGCTTTGTTCCAAGGATCAAAGTATTGTGTCAATGACCACAGCTAGAGGCACCTTGGGCTACATTGCGCCAGAGGTATTTTCCAGGAACTTTGGCAATGTATCCTATAAGTCAGATGTTATAGTTATGGGATGTTGCTGCTTGAAATGGTTGGAGGAAGGAAAATCACTGACGTCACAGAAGAAAATAGCAGCCATGTTTATTATCCACAATGGATTTATAATCTTCTAGAGAACAATGAAGACATAAAAATCCATATAGAAGGAGAAGAAGACACTAAAATTGCAAAGAAGCTGTCAGTTGTGGGACTTTGGTGCATTCAGTGGCACCCAGCAAATCGTCCAACCATGAAAGATGTGGTTCAAATGCTGGAAGGAAACAGAGAGAAGTTAGAGATGCCTCCTAATCCTTTTGCCTCTACATCTGCAAGTAAACCAAGTGCTAGATTTGGTACTGGACGTCTGAACGAAGAGCTAGATGTCATCTCAGAAATAGAGGAAGTTTGTGATCAGCAGTAGTTACCCGGAATTAAAAATTACTTATCTTGGGAATAAATCAGTTCATATGCCACTTTGTTATCATATATCTGGACTTTGACTTTATTGTTAGTTTGGTGTCTCTCTTAAAAATGAGGTTGAAAATTTTAGAGATGAGATTTATATGAAAAATTGTGTGAAAAACTCATCCTTGAATTTTTTACTCTCAATTTTCAGCTGATACCAAAATGAAGGTAAGATGTAATGAGCTACTTTAAAATTTAGAGTGCAGATTCTGTTTGTAAAGTATTTTGTTTTAGAAATGTTTAAGTTGGTCCAATTGAAATTTATGCGAGTTTATTGTAACTCAGATGTTTTCTTAATCCCAAGCCCTTTTACAAATTTACTAAATGTTTGTTTGTTTGACTGCCTTGTGTATGAGCAAACCTATGGTTATATCAAATACCATGTATACCATTCACTGATTTTAAACAATTAGTCAGAATGTTTCTCCTTGTCCTTTCAGGGCTATTAATGTAAACAGTCTCGTTATTCATTCAACTCAAATACGTTCAACTTTATTCAATTCATTCACAAAATTATTTTGTATGCTGCGAAAATACTAGCGTCACATACAGGATGATTTGACATCTCACACACATTAACATATAGTATAAATACGATGTACATATTCTAGTGTACATAAAACATTTTCCTAATGTAAATAGCAGCACAGTATTTACTGGCGCAAAATGGAGTTTTTCTTCCAATTTTTTTTCTTTTGGCTAGATCTTTATTCCAAGTGATGGTACCTTTTTGGCATGAACACTAACAGTGGTTTATAAATTTTATTCTGCAAATATCGGTTCTGCTTGGTTCTGTAGCTGGTCTGCCAGCCCTCTTATTGAGCCTTGTACAATTCACTTTAAGTTGATCTGCATATGTTGATCATCAAACTTTTCATTGTAACAATGCAACTCGATGGGTTGCTTCCGCCTTGGTTTCCTCAAGTATTTCCAGTTCAAAAGAAACATAGTCTTTCTAAAATAGTGGCAGGTGATTATGATTAGAGTTTGGTTTAATAGAGTGTGCTCATTTTTCTTTCCTTTGTTAGAGATATAAAGCCATTAACAAACCAGTTTAAGCTTTTAGGAGAGTTGGTCCCTTACATGGTGACACCCTTTTGGTTTAATCTCCTAAGTAAAGCTCTTCATTCATAAAGTTCTTGACTTCTTGCCAGCTAGTGTTATCTGATAAATCTTTTCATGAGTACAATAATGACTATTAGTTCATTTATGTCTTTATAAATACAACATACAAAATACAGGGCATAGCTGTTTGCTTCATTTTAATTAAGCTACAATTGCTCGCTATAAAAAATAACGCCTAGAAAATGTAATGAATCCGTTAGCTCTTTTCTTACTGATAAGAGAAGCACAAGCAAGTAAAGGTAGTTTATTCATTATTATTTGAAACATGGATTCATCAACATTTATATCAGGATTTGTCTTGAATTGATAAAAAAGTATTTAAAACATTTGTCTTGGTAATCGATTAATATCCTGGTCACCACATAATACACACATTGTTCCCCAGTTATTTGCACTTCGATCGCTGGTATAAAAATGGTTACACCTATCATTTTCGAAAATCTAAATGTATGAAAGCATACACTTATCTATTCATCTGTTGACATCCTTCGCCAAGTTAGGAGAGGTTCCGGATCAGGTGGAAGAACATCTTGGAGAACTACGTCATCTCCTTCAAGCATCTCTATCACTCTGTTCATTGAGGGACGATCATCTGGCTTCATTTGTATGCAGTTTAAGGCTATCACAATCATCTTCTTTGCTACATTCTTTTCCTCATCTGTGGCATTGCTTACTTCTATTGTTTCCTCAAATTGGTCATAAACCCATTTAGCAAAGTCGTCTTGCCAAGAATTCTCCACAACATTTCTGTTCTTTCTTCTACCTGCCATTTCCATCAACAACATCCCAAAACTATAAACATCAGCTTTGTGTGAGATGCCTCCAATGTTTTTGTAAAACAACTCAGGAGCCATGTATCCCATTGTTCCTCTTGCTGCTGTTAGAGATAAAGTACTTTCATCTATTCGGTATAACTTTGCCAGCCCAAAGTCAGAAATCTTTGGTTTGAAATTCTCATCAAGAATAATGTTATGAGGTTTGATATCAAAGTGTATGATTTGCATGTCACAACCTTGGTGTAGGTATTGAATTCCACGAGCCACACCTAGAGAAATGTCATACATTTTCTCGTAGCTTAAAGGTATGTTCTCTTGCTCTTGTGAAAATATGTGCTTATCAAGAGAACCATTAGACATGAACTCATAGACAAGAGCTCGCTTTGTTCTCTCAGCACAAAATCCAATTAGCTGCACCACATTGAAGTGACGTATCCTTCCAATGGTTGCCACTTCATTGATGAACTCTTGTCCATTGGTTTGGGACTTGCTCAATACCTTAACAGCTACGATGTGTTTGCTCCGAAGCTCACCTTTATAGACAGAACCGTAGCCTCCTTCACCTAACTTGTGCTTGAAACATTTGGTCATTCTTTTTATTTCAGAGTAAAAGTACCTGATGGGCAAGAAATTATTGTGACTCTGGATAAAATCTTCAACCGTGTCATATCCGGATAAATGCCTCTTTCTCCATTTATATATCAAGAAGGCAATCACAAAGGGTGAACCAAGTGCAGATTTTGCGATGTACCACATCGCCGTGGAAAAAAAAAATCAAATTAGTATAATGTTGTGAGAATTTAACGTTGCATATTAATTTGTTTTACTGTAAGAAAATATTTTTGTAACCAACAGTACTATTAAAATTTGTGGATCATCTATATGAAAAAATCCCAATGTGTCTTCATGGATGAGTTGAGCTTCGGGGTATCTGGGAGAGACATATGACATATAGACAAGCAGTACGAAAGCTGTGTTGTGGATTTCATGGTTAGCAGCTGCCCTGACTCATACTATGCATTGTGCCTCAATTTAAGAATTACGGATACTTTAAAATGGGTATCATATGTTTTACTGTAAGAAAATATTTTAAAATAGTTATCTAATGGCTATGATATACATGAATATTTCTAGAACTGTCAAAATGGTTGGCCAGGCTATTTTTGAGTTGAGACAGATTGAGTCATGTAAGTTTTTTGTTAACATTTTGTCAGTTTAATCTAACTCTTTTTAATGTAAACAAGTTGGGCTGACCTAACTTGTTGCGGGTTGACCCGATTCGAGTTATTTTTAACTTAGACTGACATTTATTAGTCCAATTCATCTATTTTGTTAGGCTATTCAGGCCGGATTAACGAGCTTTTGACCTATTTTGATGGTTCTAAATATTTCTAGCCTACATCTTTTATTATTATCTTTGATTCATTTTCCTTCCTTTACTTCTAGATGTTGTAAGAATACCATGTAGATAATGTGTACATATAATTATGAATTAATGTAATATACCAAAGAACCAAGCACTAAGAAGTAAGAAGTAATTAATTGAAACAGAAGCCTAACCAATTCATTATCCAGTGCAGTTTTAAGAACATTGAACTACACATAGTAAATAGGTAAGGAGAGAGAGTTTTCTTACCAATACTGAATCCAATATAAATAATCCCTGTTACATGCATAAGGAAACGCAAGCAAAAACGATTAGGTAGGAAATCTATAAATAAAAAATTAATTAATATAATTGATGTTATATAGTTATTTACCTGGGAGAAGAAAATCGAATAAGACCTCATATATATCTGCATTGCCCAAATAACAAAAGTTCAGCATATTAAAAGACTTACAAAGAAATGATCAATGCAAAAATTCATAAAATGTATTAGCCATGATCAAACAAGGGCTTTATTTTTTTTATTTTTTTATAAGAAAACACCTGTTTTAATCCCTTAAAAAGATAATTTGGTTCTTTATATTAGATAATATGGTGTATTTATGTTTTACTTATTTTATTTATCTTAAAGGTAGTTTAGTCTTTTATTTGTTGCATATATATTTTTACCTTTTTTTCTATTCTTATAAAGTTGACTAATTTACTTTTGCAATAGAAAATCTTAGTCACTTTTCTCTTCTCCCTTATTCTTCTCTTCTTCCTCATATGCATTACTAATCTTAATATGGTATCAGAGTAAAGATGATTCTGGCCACAGCTTTCGCGAATCCAACTCCGTGGTGAGTTGGTGGGGGGTTACAGGGGGGCAGCGCCCACTTGTTCGGGGGGAAAAAATTTTTTGGCGACCCATTTTGCAGCATTTTGGAGCGCGACCTAGACGCCATTTCGTTCATTTCGACAACAACCTAGGTGATTTTTTGTTAGCAATTCATTCTTCCTTTTGAGGTTCTTTCTGTTAGGATTTTGTAGAGACTCATTTGCAGAAATTAGGATTTTCTTTTCTCTGTTTTGTGATTGTTTGCAATGGCTGGAGAAAAGAATGATTATCTTCAATCCATTAGTGTGTAATTGAATGAGCAGAATTATTCATATTGGAGTTATGTGTTGAAGAATTTTTTGAAAGGCAAGAGAATGTGAGGTTATGTTTCTGGAACCTCTGTTAAGCTAAAAGATGAAAAAGATGGGAAATATGCAACAAAGATAGAAACCTGGGAGGTAAATAATTCAAAGATTATTACTTGGATCAACAACTCTGTTTCGCAGTCTATAGGGAAAAAGTTAAATAATTCAAAGATTATTATTTGAAAAAGTTATATGTGCAGTCTAATTTTGCAAAGCAATATCAGTTGGAGATAAATATTCAAGCTCTTCAACAAAACAACATGAGCATACAGGAATTTTACTCTGCTATGAGCAATCTTTGGGACCAGTTGGCTTTTACTGAATCTGCTGAGTTACAAGTTTTTAAGTCGTACATTGACCGTAGAGAAGAATAGCATCTGGTTCAGTTTTTTATGGCTCTTCGAGATGATTTTGAAGGGCTTCGTGGAATAATTTTGCATCATAATCCTCTTCCAACTGTTGATTCGGTTGTTAATGAATTGTTAGTTGAAGAGATTCGACTGAAGTCTCAATCAGAAAAAGGAAATGTAGACAAAGGAATCCTCCCCAACCCATCTGTTTTTGCTGTTCCTTCTAACAAAGGTAAATTTCATGGAAAGGTTGGTTACGATGAATGTAATTTTTGCAAGTAGAAGGGCCATTAGAAAGCTCAATGTCCAAAATTGTTGAATAAGTCGCAACAAGCACAACAGTCATCTTAATAGAGACCTCTCAACCAGTTTAGCCAACGAAACTTCAAACCTCCAACATCAAATGTTGTTGCAATTGTTCCTCCATCAGTTGAGAGTACATCATTTTCTAGGCCTACAGTTTCTGATCTTGCTGAGTAATTCCAGAGGTTTCTTGCCACATAACCATATGCCATGTCTGCCCAATCCAATATAGGTTTGCCCTCCTCTAGCTCATCAGGTATATCTTCACCCATATGAATCCTTGACTTTGGAGTCTCTCATCATATGTCATCTGATTTTAAATCATTTGTGTCTTTAGATCCAGCCTCATCTGTGTCAGTCATGACTGCTGATGGCACTGCTATGCCATTAGCAGGCACTGGTCTATTTCCACATCTCATTTGTCTATTTCAGATGTTTACTACATTCCTAATCTCACTTTGAGTCTTGTTTCTGTTAGTCAATTATGTGATTCTGGTTACTCAGTTTTATTTTCTTCCACCTCTTGTTTTGTGCAGGATTTGCAATCCAGGAGGTTGATTGGGACAGGCCGTAGGCAGGGGGGACTTTATATTCTGGATGAACTAAGAGTTCCAGATGTTGCAGCTTCTAGTATTGACCTATCGTCTTTTCGTTTGAATTCCTCGTCTTCTAATTTTTATTTATGGCATTCTCGTCTTGGACATGTTTCTTTTTCCTATATGAAATACTTAGTTTCTACAGGGACTTTAGGAAAGTTGCAATCTAATGATATTTCTGACTGTTATGGTTGCAAACTTGCTAAGTTTACTGTTTTTCCTTTTTCTAAAAGTATTTCAGTTTCTGTTGCACCTTTTGACTTAGTTCATTATAATGTATGGGGACCATCACCAGTTGCTACCAAAGGTGGTTCTAGATATTATGTATCGTTCATTGATGATTGCACTTTTTATTGTTGGGTTATCTTATGAAACATCGTTCTAAATTTTTTGGCATTTATCATATGTTTCGTGCTTTTGTTAAAACTCAACATAATGCTGTTATCAAGTGCTTTCGATGTGATCTAGGTGGTGAATATACTTCTAATAAATTCTCTGAATTACTTGCTTCTGATGGGACTTTTCACCAAACTTCGTATACTGACACTCCTGAACAAAATGGAGTTATTGAAAGGAAACATTGCCACATTATTGAAACTGCTCATTCCCTTCTTCTGTCTGCCTTTGTTCCAAGTGAGTTTTGGGGGGAAGCTGTCCTCACTGCAATACATGTCATTAATAGAATTCTATCTTCTATTACTTCAGGTTTGTCTCCCTTTGAGAAATTATATGGTTGTGTTCCTGATTATTCAGCCTTGAGAGTCTTTGGTTCTACTTGCTTTGTTCTTCGTCCTCATGTAGAATGTAGTAAGTTGTCTTCTCGATCAGTGATTTGTGTTTTTCTTGGTTATGGTGATGGTCAGAAGGGTTATAGTTGTTATGATCCTGTAAATCAAAAAATTTATATCTCACGTCATGTTGTGTTTCATGAGCATATTCCTTTTTATTCCATTCCTTCTAGTCAGCATGTCCTTACCAAATCTGATCTCACCCACATTGATCCTTTTCACACAGATTCTGACACCGCTCCTTTTCCTGTGACCCATAACCAAAATAATTCTGATGTTGAGCTTTACAGAGTTGACACTAGTAGTTCTGCAGATCCAGATGCCTCCTCTGTCCCCGCGCCTCCCCAAGAACCTTTTATGATCGTGGATCCTCCTCCTCCTCGTTATCCTTATCATGATCATAAGTCCACTAAATTACCAGATTTTGTTTATTCTAGTTATTCCAGTTCTTTTGCTTCCTTCTTAACCTCTATTCGCAGTTTATCTGAGCCATCTTCCTATAAAGAGGCTGTTCTTGATCCCCTTTGGCAACAGGCTATGGCAGAGGAACTTTCTGCTTCGCACAAGACAGATACTTGGGACCTTGTCTCTCTTCTGCCATGAAAAACTACAATTGGTTCTCATTGGGTATATAAGATTAAAATCAAGTCTGATGGGTCTGTTGAGAAATACAAAGCTCGCTTAGTTGCTAAAGGCTTTTCTCAACAATATGGTATGAATTATGAAGAAACTTTTACTCATGTTACCAAAATGACTACTATTCGTACTCTTATTGTAGTCGCATCTATCCGCCAGTGGCATATTTCTCAAATGGATGTTAAAAATACCTTCTTAAATAATGATCTTCAAGAAGAGGTTTATATGGTTCATCCACCAGGTGTTTCTCATAATCCAGGTGAAGTTTGTAAATTGAAGAAGGCTCTCTACGGGCTTAAACAAGCTCCCCGCACTTAGTTTGAGAAGTTCTCCATTGTGATTATATCTCTTGACTTCCACTCTAGCCTGCATGATTCTGCTTTGTTTCTCAGGTGCACTTCTCATGGTCATATCCTGCTCTCCTTATACATTGATGACATGATCATTACTGGGGATGATGTTGACGGGATTGTGGAGTTGAAACTCCAATTGACCTATCAGTTTGAGATGAAAGACTTAGGTACTCTTTGTTACTTTTTGGGGATTGAAGTTGCCTACTCTCCTAGAGGTTACCTCCTTTCTCAATCTAAGTACATTGGCACCATTCTTGAACAAGCTCATCTCTCTGACACTAGAACACAGGATACTCCTCTTGAGCATAATGTTTGGTATACCTCTTCTGATGGTGTTCCTTTGTCAGATCCTACTTTGTATCATACTCTTGTTAGCAGTTTGGTATATCTTACCATCACTAGACCTGATATTGCTTATGCAGTGCATGTTGTTAGTCAGTTTGTTGCTTCTCCTACTACAGTTCATTGGGCAGTTGTTCTTCGCATTCTTCGTTATCTTTGGGGTACTCAATTTCAGAGTCTTCTCTTTCCTTCAACATCTTCCTTGGATTTACGTGCTTACTCAGATGCTGACTGGAGTGGTGACTCCACCGATCGTAAGTCTACCACAGGGTTTTGCATCTTTCTGGGGGATTCTCTCATTTCTTGGAAGAGTAAGAAGCAAACTGTTGTCTCTCGCTCTTCTACTGAAGTTGAGTACCGTGTCATAACATCCACTACTTCTGAAATAGTTTAGTTGCGTTGGTTACTTGAGTCTATGGGTGCCACTTCCCTTGGACCCACTCCTATGTATTGTGATAATATGAGTGCTATACAAATCACTCGCAACTCAGTCTTCCATGAACGCACCAAGCATATTGAGATTGACTGTCATTTCACTTGATACCACTTTCAGCATGGAACTATCACTTTACCCTTCGTATCTTCCTCCATGCAAATTGCTGACTTATTTACAAAATTGCATTCCACTCCATGCTTTCGTTTCTTGATTAGCAAACTCTTGATGCTTCCTGTTGATGCATCGTGAGTTTGAGGGGGAATGTTAGATAATATGGTACATTTATGTTTTACTTATTTTATTTATCTTAAGGTATTTTAGTCTTTTATTCGTTGCATATATATTTTTATCCTTTTTTTTTATTCTTGTAATATTGGCTAATTTACTTTTGTAATAGAGAATCCTAGCCACTTTTCTCTTCTCCCTTGTTCTTCTCTTCTTCCTCATATGCATTTCTAATCTTAATACTTTAAAATATATTAACATCAATTTAGCATTTTAATTATAAAAAAGTGATATCTATTTGATCCTCCAATAAAAATTAACATTAATTTAGTCCCACAATCATAAAAAATAATATAAACTAAGTTATTAATCACTCAATTAGAAACTCCATCAACAATGTTCTCATGGTTTGTTTACATAGACTAATAATTTTAATATCACTTCCTACGATTGAAAAACTAAATAGATGATTTTTTTTTAAAGGATCAAGTTCATATCGTCTGTATCTTTGAGGGGACAAAAATTGATGTTTAATTTTTCATTTATTTTTTACTCTCGGTGTTTTCTCTCCAATAAACGAGCATGAAAATCATATATCAGTCTTATCTCTTATGTCGACAATAACATAACTAAATTGAGTTTTTTGGGATTCTGCATTTGAAATTTGAAGGTTTTGTTGCAAACTAATAGTTGATTTTATAAACATTGATAAGCAGCACATAAAAAGGAACTTAAACTAATAGGAAATTAAGAATGTCAATGCACCACTTTCTCAAAATACGAGATGTATATGTATATAATTATTAAGGAAGTCTTATGTCATTTTTTAAAAATGAAGGAAATATGTAAAAAAAATGGACAAATAAAAGATAATTTTTTATATAAATTTAAATCACTCAAGTTGAGTGCAATACATGAACTTACTCCCAAGTGAAAATGACTCTGTCCTGCAAAGGATGCCACTGGTGGCAGCGTCCGACGTGCACTGATATTCACAGCGAGTTAGTCGCCGCCGAAGCTCAATCCCGTTCACGTACTCAGCCTAAATCTCCGGATAAGAACAGTTTCTATCACATGTAACATTTTCCCATAGCCATGATGACACCATTACCTTCCACTCTGTGGTGCATGACTCTGCAACCTCTGCGACCTCTGTGTTGTAAGGCAAAACGTAAGAATAATAATAAAGCCTTTCCGTATTCCCAGTAGTTATTCCACTGCTACAGTGCTCTGAGATGTCCCAGTACTTATAATTATTTTTCACTTTTTTTGCATCTCACAAATGTTATTCCATCATATAAATCCATGTCACCGATGAAGGTGTCATCGTATGACAAAGAACAAGAATTGAGATAGCATTTACTGGCATTAACTCTGGCGATGGTATGATGGAAGGTAGATGAATTAGCAGCCATAATGGTCTCCACTTGATGTCGGCCATAATTGAGGAATAGCACTACTTTGTTGTTGTCTTCACAGATCACCTCGTAACTGGGATCGCCGCAGCTTGCTCCAAAATCTGAAGATTTGTTGAATATAGTTCCACAAGTTAAGGGGTCGACGTCTACTAAATATATTTTGCCATATTTTTGAAAGGTGAAAGTAGAAGCATAGAGGCACAAAAAAATTGTGAGAGCGGTGGGGAGGAGTGCCCTCGACGACATAGAAAGAGAGATATTTTTTGAAGATCTGGCGCCGATATTTAGTGTATTGACCATATATATAACGTTTTCGTAATTCATCGATAAAAAATACTTCAATTTTGTTTTACCTTACTCTTAAATTCATACGTATTTTATAAAAATGCTACAATTGCATATATATAATTTGATTTGACACTTCTCATACACAAAAATACAATAATGTAAAAAAAGTTAGACATATTTAATTATAAGAAAAAACATTTTCTTATATATAATAAGATAATAATGTTAGAAGAAACCACACCCACCTTTCACAAAAATAAAGTGGAAAATGTTAGATGTACAAAAATTAAAGATACAAATTCCTCACAATTGTATACTTGTCAAACATCAGCAGCGAAAGAAACTTATTTTTAGAGAAATTTTTGTAAATTTTGGGAGCATTATACTATTTTACTAAAAATGTAACATAATATGACAATAAATTATCATACATACCATCAAATTAAAAATAAAAATATTATTTATATAGATCTAAAAAAATTATAAAACTATGAGAATACTCCTAGAGGATCTAAATAATTTTCTTTGGGCGGAGGTATATTTTGCTCTGGATGAAAACTATGTGTCCCACTGTGTGATTATGTAAAATTTTCTTTGTACATCTAATATTGGCGAAATTATATTTAGGCTAGTTGAAGAAAAAAGCGAGAGAGGAAAAAAAGGAAGAAAAATGGATGAATGTAAAAAATTATCTATTATAATTTTTTTTATGTAAATATTAGTATTGTATATAATATAGTGTCATGGACTTAAACTTGACTGATTTATATTTTTGATTAAAATTAATGTTATCAAAGTCACATCGAATAATGAATAAAAAAAGCTTTCAATTTAGGTTCAACTAGTCAGAAATTAAAATTATAATCTTTTGAATATAATTTATTTCACTACAAGAGATTCGCGTATTACCGACAGATTAGACAAATATTTGCCAGAAATTGAAATTTTTGATGGATTTGGGTAGTTGAAAATTCTGTCAGAAATAATTTCCAGTGGAAAAGATCCATAAAAAATTTGTCAGAAACTTAGCAACGAATTACAAGTTCTCCAGAAACTTACCATTGGATAGATCCGCCAAAAATGTTATTTTTGAAACAAAAAATAACTATCTTCCAGTTTCCTAATTTGCGCATATCACTTTTAACTTCTAGTAGCCTCCCTCCAGTAATTGACATGCTATCTGTGAAAGACTCAACACATAAACTGAAGAGGCAATCAAAGACTTGTGATAATTAGCGGATAATGTTTTACGTGCTATGGCTTTCATCTACAACATTTAGCTTCAACACTACAAACCAAAATATCTAACCATAAGCATGCAGACAAGACTCATAATTAAACAAAACAAGGCCCATATACTTAATCTCAAGTCACTTTGAAGTTAAACAAAACAATTTTCCAGTTAGCCTGTTAGTGACATAAGATCAATGACATACAGGATTAATCCCTAAACAACTAGTAATAAGAATCAAGGTATAGAAAGCTTTTTGTTGTAAAGAAATTCCAAAAACTAATAAAAAGTAACAAATCTCTCAGCTCAGCTATAGGCAATTAGACATTACTGCAATTAGTTATAGTCTTTGAACCTTGGATGGTGTGAAAATGTCAGTGACATTGGAGTGATGAGTTTAGCATATGGGTGCCCAGAACATAGAACACTTGACTTATAATTTACGTGTCCTCACAATTTTATTTTATTCAAAATTTCTATAGTTTAAATCTGCTGTAATTGCTATTTGGTTGCGGTATTCAAATTTATGTGACTCAGCTTGTTTAATGATTCATTACACAACAACTTCCATCTCCATTTTGTTCCTTAATTTATTTGAGCTTATTCTCTAGGGTTTAGGTGGGTGCTTATTGATAACTCCATAAAATGTAGTTATTTATGCCCCATAATTGTGCTTCACGGCATGCTTAGTCCTTGTTATTATGCATATTTGGAAGGTTTTATGCTTATATTTGTGAAATTCTATTTTGAGACATTCCTTTATGTTTTTGAGCAATTTATGCATATTTGTTGATCGATTAAGTAGATTTGCAATTATATTTAATTTGGTGCTTTCTCTAATGCAGGAAGGGCTCAAAAGAGACAAATTGATGCAAGCCAAAGCCCAGCATTGGAGGAATGAAGCGAAGGAAGCATTGCAGAGTTCCACGCCACGGCGTGGAAATGTGCACGCCGCGGCATGGAAATGTGCACGCCGCGGCGTGAGGGTCTCAAATAATTCTAACTTACGATAAGATTAAAAGTTTTGAGAAATAACATCCTAAGTAGTAAGGCATTTGGCAACAATTAATAAATTGCGCCGAGGCTTGAAATATCCACTCATTATTTATTCTATTTTTCACGCACCCTCTCTCTCGGTTTCTCTCTTTTAGGTTTTAGTTTTTAGGTAGTTTAGGGTTAGAGGCTGCATGGTGGGCTCTCCATTGGAGGTGGAGATGGAGCTTGGGGAATTTAAGGATGGAAGCCCTCTTTCCATTGGAGGAGGATCAAGCTTCAATGGCGAAATCCATAAGCTTTCTCCTTCTCTCTTTTCTCTTTTCTCTTCCTCATTTCTTGAACATGTATTTTGTAATTTGTTCTCATGTTCATTGTATAGCTAAGCTTTATTTAGGGATGACTTTGAATCCTTTTATTAATATTAATGATTTGTTCTTCTCTGAGTTTATGTGGATCTTTGATTTTGTTCAATCATATTGTGCTTAATGCTCTTGAGTGTTTGGCCAACATTTGAGTAATTTGATAAAATCTAATGAACCTAGACATAGGGATTTGGGTTTGAGATCGTATGTATGGTTGATGCATGTTCGATTCTATTCCAATGGCGGGATGAGTTGATTCGCTAATGGGATAGATATATACCTTTTAGTCATGCATAGCACGTGTTTGAGAATAGACCTTAAATAGTGGATTTTGTGTTAGCTCTCAAGGACACTTAGAGAGTTGGGCAATTGAAACTATGGTTAGATGACCTAGACATAGGCGTTTAGCAAATGTAGATTCTCAAGCTAACCTAATCATTACATTCATATTTATGAAGAGGATTGCTTGTTGTTAGTTGATATAAAGGGTGAATGAGGGTTTCCCTAAACTCTAACCATTTATCCTTATTGCTTTATGTCTTTACTTTCTTTACTTTTATCCATTTTTATGTTCTTGAATAGAATTAGGTAAGCTATCGGTTAATACTTAGCATTGGAAATAAAATTATCCTCGTGGGAACGATATCTGTACTCATCATTTTATTACTTGTGCGACCCGTGCACTTGCGGTTAGCAAATGGGCAAACACGTTTTGACCCTAACACTTATAAGACACATGCATATATAAGCAAATCCAGTAGCAGAATTTTAAGCGTTAATGGGAGAAAAGAAGGCAGCAAGTTTATGATTGTTCCCTTCACCCTTAGGTATTGCTAAAATAGCAAACCTTTTTTTGACATTTTAATTATGACATGAATACCGTTACTTGATTGCCATCTGCACGTGTAAGTGCATACTCATCTCTCTGCTAAATACCTGAGCTTTGTGTTTCCATACTCAATGGATGAGGTTGCAAAACATGGGGATGGAACGTAATGTATTTGGACGTGCAAGGGAGGTTGTTATAATAAATCGTGGAAACTAAAAGAAGACACAAACTAATGAGCAAGAAAATCTCCACCATTGAAAGAAGAAATTGGAAATGAGCTGCTTATATGGAAGAGAAATAAGAATATCTTGATTGTAGTGCACTAGTTCAAACTCATCTAACCTAGGTAGTTTTAGTTTCAAAATCCATAATCTTCTAATATTTTTTTATTCTTCAAGTAATTACTACAGTAACTAGCTACTTCATGTAGTTTCAGCAAGTGGCCGATAATTACTTCATTTAGTTTGAATGCTTTTTTTGGGTACAAAATCTGAATGTTTTTTATCTCTAGATTAACAGTACAACTTAATAAAATATAATTTAGTCTGAATGCATAACTAAAATTTGATTCGGGAGCTAATGTACTGAAAAATCATAGTACATTAGTATTTTGAAACAAAAAAAACTCTCATTTAGCTATGATCCATAAAAGAAAAAAATTATTTATTTTTAAATGATGACTAATGCTTTTGCGCATTCAGCTGGTAAAATTTCCTAGCTACCATTAATTTAAAACTATGATACACAAGTTAGCGAACTTTTTGTTTAAATAAGAAGATGAAGCTGAAAATATAAAACAAAATCATTTGTTTTTTCAAAATGAGTAATGTGCTAACACTTCTATTATAATAGCACTATTAGGATTTGAATGTTAGATGAGATACTTGTGATGTAGGATTATGAAATAAGCTAGCTAACTCTTCAGGGAGCCTTCCTCCTTCCTTCGTAGCAATGTAGGCACACAATGCTTGTAATTGTCATTCCATAGTCACCATTTTTTGTCGTAAGTCAGGAGAGGATGTGTTAGCACTAGATGAGCCTAAGTTCATAACTCCAAGTCGTGTGGTAGTATGCTTGAATGCAATGATAGGTGATGCACACTTTTTAATTGTCGCATTTGCAAACTCAAGTGCAGGTTGTCTCAAGTAATAAATTTCTCGGTGAGTTCGAGGTCGATCCACAGGGAATTATTGAAAATTAAGGTGAAGTAAATATTTTGTTACTCTGGTAAAAATTATTTACTTTGGTAAAAAGATCCACTCTTGGTAAATAAAGTAAAAATAAGATTAATTCCTTTTATAACTTAATTAGAATCCTCGCAACATGGAGGTTCCAATCAAAAAATACAATGTTAAAAGTCCATTAAAATAATATATGTAATTATATTATGATTCCTTTATCATCTATTAATACAACCACTCATAAATGGGATCAAGTTTCACTGTGCCAATATTTTGTCTACAATAAATCAAGATCTCCACTTTATAAGAAGAGTTTCTAACACCACCACTTGTAAATGGGTTAAAGCATTCACTGTACCAATATTTTGTCTACAATAAATTAAGAACTCCTCTTTACAAGGATGGAGTATTCCCATTTGTCACCCAATATTTTAAATTATCAGAATCAAAATATAATACATATAAAGAATACTAAAAAAATAAATCATTAAAGCACAAGTGAGGAATAAATCTAACCTTATTTTATTACTAAGAGCTTCATACTTTAACCCAAGTAGACTGAAACTTATTTACACATAGATTAAAAAAGAGAAAAAGAGAAAAAGAGAGAGAAAGGAAATTGGAAGGAGGAGGAAATTCCTCAGAATTCCCCCTCCCCGAGTGTGTCCCCCTCTTGATTGTGCAATTGCCTATTTATAGGCAAATTCATGTTACTATACAAATGCACAGTAACATGAATAGTAAAACTTAATTGTTAAGTTTTCCTACGTAATCAATGATGTTTTATTATTATTATTATTATTTAAATAATAATTGAGCAAATGCATAGCCATGCGTCCAGTTATTTTTTCATTTTTGAGAGAAGTGGTCTTCATGAAAGTTGTAGGCCTGGATATTTACTTTAAAATGACTTTTGTTTGAGTCTAAAATCATGCCTAGAACTCAAGATATGGTCCAATTACTGCACACTATTTAGGCCCGATTTCAGCTCCTCTGTTCTGACTTACAAGCTCAATATCACCTCCAAGGAGTCCGATCTACGTTTTGTGTTCTTTATGAAAGTTATAGAGAATTGTCTAGGTTTTCCTATCAAAATCACATCAATCAGATATTTGTAACTCAAGTTATAGTCAGTTTACTAAATACTGCCAAAGAGATAATTAAGACTAATTTATGCAATAATTCGTTTAATGATCCAATAAAGTCCAAAATCATAAAATGTGTCAAAACTAACTTAATTAAGCTTAATTGAACCTTAAGAAGCCTAGTGAGAGGTTTATAAAATGTATAAAATATAGTGTTATCAAATTCTCCCACACTTAACTTTTGCACTCCTGGATAAAACATAAAAGACAAAAAAATAAGGAATAAAGAAACACAACACAAACTCAAAAACTAAAAACTCCAAAGGATTCAATGACTTAAGAAGAGCAACTAGACATTCAAAGATCAAAACATTCATGAGGTAACATTTCTTCGCATCTCAAACCAACAAGCAAGGAAACTTTAGTTGAAAAGAATGAATCAAGAATGATAGATTCTCACAGAATTCACTCTCAATCTCTTAAGTGTTTAAAAAGGTAAGTATTTCACTCTATTCAACTCATGAATAATTGCACTACCATAAGCTTGCTTATCTTCTACTTCTTCGCTACTCAAAAATAGCATATATACACAAATCATGAGGACTTTAATCAAGGTTATAATGGGGCTAAGGTAAAGGTGAAAGTAATATAGATAAGGCAAGTTAAATACCAAAGAGAATAGAAGAACATTGTGTTACAGTTAGAGTGGAGAAGATGTTTGAGAACATTCAGTCTAACTTTCCCAAGATTTTCTTAATTCTTTCTCTGTTTGTTTTTTTCTCATAAAGGGCATTGACCAATATTTGACTAATGTTTCGTTAAAGATCAATTGGTAGGTTGAATTCAATGTTAGGCTTGAACATTCTCCTTCTATTCCTGTTATTTTCAAGAATTCACTGGCCAGCTCCTTTTTTTTTTACCACTCTGCACACGCCCCCCCACACTTATTCAAGAACTCATCCCATAACAAAGTCAATGCTCTCTTATTCCCTATGGCTGGGTTAGAACATGGTTTTTCATTTTAAGGCACGTAATGAGTTCGAAACAAAGAATGGTCAAATAAACTCAAAGGGGTTAAACAATAGAAAATATGTAAGGCTAGTTATTTGGTCAAAGTAGTTAATTTAAGAAAAAATGTCTCAATCATATTTATGTATGCATGTGAAAATGTAGCCTAAAAAAGAATCAAAACAAATTCTAGAGTAACAATTCCATGAGTGAGAAAAAAAATCACACAAGAAAGAAGAGAATGGTACAGATGTTCAATCCATTCATCGATAGGCTCAAAATCTCACAATGCATATATCCATCATTCTCAATCCACAAAAATTTCAACATCCATAACCAAGTATGTGATATTTAAGAAAGAAGACAATTTACTCAATCATGCAAATTTTCCTGAATCCATTTGCTACTTCCACACAAAATAGTTCTCTACCACAATCTAAATACGTCTCAAGAGTAAAATTACTATCACAGCAAAATTTACTCATTACTCTGCCATCCTTAATTGGTTTAGGTATTAAAAAATTACTGACAAACATATAAACACAATAAACATAAACACACTTTCAAATTTTTTTTTCAAGCATTTTTTTTACACAACTCTACACACGACAAACATAAATACACTTACTAATTTTTTTTCATACATTTTTTTACACCACTAATCATACAACTATCCTTTCCCCCAATAAGATCACAACATTGTCTTCAATGTTAAAAAATAGAAAAGAAAAAGATAGAAGATAGTACTTGTTACCACAATTACTGTAAAGAGAAACCCCACACAAATATAAACAGAAACAAAGTACAATGAACAAAATCAAAACTTGTAATTATTTAAACAATTAGAATGTTTGAATTAGCTTACTTTTCTTACTGCTTCCTGCAACATTTCTTTTTGACCAATCTATCTGAGCTGCTACTGGATCAGGACTGTCATAAGAAGAAGATATACAAGAAAATATATACATGTAGTTGTGATTGTAGCTCACAGCTTCCTCTGGTTTTATGTCTAGTAACGGCTTAAACGCCTTCTATGAGTCGAGGATAAGCTTCCCATCCAATTTTCTTATAAATTGACAAACATAGTCTTTTTGAGTCAGATTCCCAAGACTATAGTGCACTTACTAGTCCTTGAAGAGATTCTTTGATAGGTGGGATATAAAAAAAGTGAGCCTAAGTATGGACAAATGATCTGCAACAACCTTTTGATTTTTTAAAGCAACAAAATCCACCATATTAACCTAAGTTTGCAAAAACTTGTTGAGAAAATCGACAAGTGCACCGAATTGTCAAAGTGATTAAAGAGAAAAAGAAAAATAAACACTAAGACACAAGAAATTAAAACACTAAGGATCAAACTTCACTTGATTAAAAGAGAAAAAGAAATAAGAAAATAAAATAAAAATTTATACAAAACTCAACTCTCTTTTTATATATATATATATATATATATATATATATATAAAGTATAAATCTGTCATGATAAAAAAATATTAAAAAGTAAGTGGTATGATGATAAAAAAATATTAAAAAGTAGGTGTATAAACTCGCGATTAAATATTAACAAAGGTGTGGAATAAATCAACCAAAAAAATAAAAAATAAAAAAAATAAAGGTGTGGTATTAAACCAACCACTAAATAAAGAAAAATATAAATAAAGGTGTGGTATTAAACTAACCACCAAATAAAAATTAAAAATATGTAGTAGAAACCAACCACCAAATAAAAAAATAACAAAGGAGGGATAATAAATCAACCACCAAATATATATATATAAATTAATAAAGTAAATAAATATTTACAAGCGTGTGGTATAAACCAACCAAATAAATATTTACAAAGTGTGGTATAAAAATAATATATTAGTTTATAAAACGTAGTAAATATATATTTAAACGTGGGGTATAAAACCACAAAAAAAATAAAATAAAATAAAATAAAAAGTAAATTGTAAAAAAGTAAAAGGAAGTTTCCACCAAATACAAAAAAAATAATGAAGAGATTTTCTCCACAAAGTTAGTATGTATAGAAAATAAAAAAGAATTACCACCAATATAAAAATATATAGGAAAAATTATATATATATATACAAAAATATATAGGAATATATATATCAATACATAAAAAATAAATATGTTTAACTTTTTTTTTATTATTTTAGTTTTAATCTTTTTTTTAATTATTTTAAATATTTACTTTTTTGTGTGGTATAAACCAATATATATTTAGTTTATAAATACGTAGTAAAAATATATTTACAAGCGTTCAATTATTTTTTTACTATTATAATCTATTCACACCTATTTACGCACTAATACTATTATAAAAAATAAAATAAAATACAAAAAATACAAAAAAATAATTTACAAATCAAAAAGTACCAAAAAGGGAGATATTTTTTAATTTCGCGATTTGTAAACCCTGTTACAGGTTGTCTCAAGTAATAAATGTAGGTCGATCCATAGGAAAAAGATTAAGGTGAAGTAAATATTTTATTACTGCGATAAAAATTATTTACTTGGATAAAAAGATTCACTCTTGGTAAATAAAGTAAAAGTAAGATTAATTCTATTTATAACTCAATTAGAATCCTTGCAACATAGAGATTCCAATCGAAAAATACAACGTTAAAAGTCCATTAAAATAATATACATAATTATATTATTCTTTTAATCATCTATTAACACAACTACTCATAAATGGGATCAAGCATTAATATGTCAATATTTTGTTTACTGAAAAATCAAGATCTCCACTTTAAAGGAGAGTTTCTAACACCACCACTTGTAAGTGGGTTAGTATCAATATTTTGTCTAAGATAAATTAAGAAAGGATGTTTAACTCACCGGATTTTAAATTATCGAATCAAAATATAATATATAAAGAATACTAGAAAAATAAATCATTAAAGCACAAGTGAGGAATAAATAACGACCTTATTTTATTAGCTTCACACTTTAACTTAGTAGACTGGAACTTATTTACATAGATTAAAAAAGAGAAAAGGAGAAAAAAGAGAGAAAGGAAATTGGAGGAGGAGGAAATTCTTCAAAATTTTAGTTAACGATTGTGCAATTGCCTATTTATAGGCAAATTTGTTACTATGCAAATGCAGAGAACATTGTGAAACCCAATTTTGACCAATTATGATTGGCTAAAAAAAAATAAATAAAAAAATAAAAAAAAATAAAAAAAAATAGTAATGTGGCGACTTATCCCGAATGTGTCCCCTCCTCGATTGTGCAATTGCCTATTTATAGGCAAATTCATGTTACTATGCAAATGCATATAAAAAAAAAGGCAAAAAAATAAATAAAAAAATAAAAAAAGAAATAAAAAAATATACAAAAATATATATATATATAAATAATAATAATAATAAAAACAAAAAAATCTGATTTTCTTTAAAATAAAAAAAAAAAAAGAAAATGGAATTCTTATTACATTGGTTACGTTCTCTTCAAAACAAAAAGCTCAAGGTAAAAGGAGATGTGCAAAAAATGGTTGTGCATGAAAAAGTGATAGCTAGAAAAATACATGGGAAAAAATGCTATCGCTACAATATTCATTCAATTATTTTCCTTGGGTTTTTTTTTATTCAAGGGGAGGAGTGCAGGGCCTTTGGCTAGGGGGACAAAAGAAAAGAAAGAAAAAATTTCTCACTCGGATGAAGGGACTCGCCCCTGCCACCCACTCTCACCCACTGACTCTCTTTTTTTTTCCCTCACCACTCCTTCACCTCCAAAAAAACACCACCACTTCTTCTACACACATCCCCTTAACCATCTCATCAAAACTCCCATAACCACCTCTGACCTCCATCAACTCTATTCTCCAACCTCACCCAAACTAGAAAACACCTCTCCTCCTAACTCCCATGAAAACCATACCCATGTAAACAACCTCCCTCACCATCCCTCTCCACCGTAGCACACCATGCAACCGTGAAACACCTCCCTAAGACCGTGCTCCATCCTCTCCAACCATGAACCCATCCTCTAAACCAAGACCACTTCTCCTCAATACCACCTTCCCTCCAAACACCTAGCCACAACCTCGAGCCCCTCACCTCCCATGTATACATCCACACGTAACCAAGCTTCATAACCCATTCCTTCCAAACCCCTTCCGACCGAAACCATCAACCCAAAACCATCCATCCCTCCATAACTCCAACCTCTCTTCACCCTCCCTTGCACCCGTCCAAATACCTTACGTAAAACCAACTTACATTTAGCCCTTCTCTGAAGAATCTTCACTGAAGTAATCACCTTCCTCAACCTCACCTCCCTCCCAACCGAGTCAACTCGGCCAACATCAACTCTCCACTCCCCTCACCGTGAGTTCACGTAGCCACCCAACCATCACCACCTTCCTCCATCATTCCACTGCCCTTGCACGGCCAAACCACCCTTCATTTCTCATCACCATCCTAGCAACCCATCTCCATCATCTTCCCGAAGATACTCATCAAACTTCCATCTCCAGGCTACCTCCAAACCTTCCTCCATATCAACCCATTCATTAACCATCTCTCCTCCATCTTCCACGTGAACTTGACCACCGCCTTCACTATTCACCTTCCAATCCACCTCTCACTTCTCCCAACCGTGAACAACCCATTCACGTAACCATCTCACTTCCATCTTCACCATCACTCCATCTTTCACGTAAAACCTCACCTCTCTTCACCTTCAACCAACCCTTCATCACTCCACCTCCAAAACCACCCTAACCGTGTCATCCCCACCATTGACCCATCTTCAACCACCTCCACCATGACCGTTATCTTCATCCAAACCTCACCTCTCCTACATCTTCAACCTCCAACCAAGCCACCATGCAAGACCCTCCCATGCACACGTGACCCTTCCTCAAGCTTCCAACCTCCATCACCATGGCTCCACCGAGTCAACTCGGTGAGAAGCAACCACCCTTCTTCTCCGCCATTCGTGACTAGATTTTAGCCGCTCCACCCATGCCCACTGTCGTCCACCCAAGACCCTCCTTCGTCCAACCTCACCGAGACACCTCAGGACTTACTTTATACCCCAAGGCCCTACCATCAACTTCCTCTTCCCACCGTAGCCACCCAAGCCAACCAAAACTCCCATGCATACGTAAACACGTAGCAGCACCCTCCTTCATCCTCACTCTCACCAACATGCACACGAAGCCACCCTCCATTCCCTTGCCACCCTTCACCTTCAACCAAGTAACCACGTGAAGCTCCACCACCAAGGCCACCAAGCTAGCGCTCCATCACGCCGTGCACCTAACCGTCACCAAACTGCAGCCCCCGTTGCACCCAGGCCATCCACTCCACGCATCACTCAAGCCACCGCTAAGCCTCACACACACCCAGTCCGTCATCTCCCTCACACGCGTCCTCCGAGCAACATCACGCGGGTCACCACCTCACCGACCGAAGCCACCATGCTTCTTTCTTCACGTTCCTGAGTTCAGCAGAAAAGAAAAGGTTATTTTCTTTGTTTTTTTTTTTTTAGCTCTGCACCCTTTTTAACCGTTTCATGTTTGTTTTGAATTATTGTTTTTATTTATTTAAAGAATACTAGAAAAATAAATCATTTTAAATTTAAGTCACAGTGGTCTCTTTTATTTTATTTTTTAAGAAAAAAAATAAATAAAAAAGATTAAAATCAATCAAAAAAATATAACTTGAGTTTAATTGTGTGTGTATTTAGGATCAGTTCTTGTTTGATAGTGTTTATTTTATTTAATAGTATATTTTATGTTGTGTCTTGTAACTAATGGGAAGTCAAAAAATAAAAAAATAGAAAAATATGAAAAATTGTTAAAAAATATAATAAAATTTGTTTTGAGTTGTTTGATTTGTGATGCTTATATTATATCTTATTTTTTTTATGACTCATCGAAAAATGGCGTTCACTTGTTTATCCTTGTGCATTCCTTTTTTTTTTCTTTTTTTAAAAATGATAAAAAAAAATTTTAATCCATACAATGACCAATGATGATGATTGAATAGCGGATGCTATCTTCAATGTCATTTGAGTCATAAGGGTTTATTGAGTAGCCTGGTGCTAACTTGAATCTCGTGCAAGAATGAATCTGTCTTCAAACAAAATCTATTTTCAATAAATCTTTTTCATAATTAAAATCAATCAACCCACAAGTATTTTCTAAAGAACTACGTAACTTTGAGTTCCCCATTGCACCAGGGGATACGTAGGAGCAGAATTTTATTTTTGTCAAGTCAAAATTAAATTTTCATAACTTTGTGGTTTCTTTTTTATAAATAGTTACAATGTTTGTAAAAGGGGTAAAATAAATATTCCAAGGATTGTTAATAATTTGCACAATTAACCTAAGGTATCGTCTTAGGACGGGTGTGTTAGGGGTGCAGCGGGATTAAGTTTTCACCCTTCCCTAAGCATAACCGACTCCCGAATCCAAGCTAGTTTCAAAGATCGTTTTCAAAGAAAGGTTTTCCAATTTTTCCTAAGTTAAAATAAAATTGGTGGCGACTCCATTTCCATTTTCTAAAATCCTTTGAATTGCTATGTTTCGCCACGATCACGGTGGCGACAAACATGAATAGTGAAACTTAATTGTTAAGTTTTCCTACGTAATCAATGACGTTTTATTACTATTTTTTTTAAATAATAATTGAGCAAATGCACAACCGTGTGCCCAGTCATTTTTTCATTTTTGAGAGAAGTGATCTTCATGAAAGTTGTAGGCTTGGATATTTGCTTTAAAATGGCTTTGGTTTGAGTCCAGAATCATGCCTAGAACTCAAGATATGGTCCAATTACTGCACATTATTTAGGTCCGATTTCAGCTCCTCTGTTCTGACTTACAAGCTCAATATCACCTCCAAGGAGTTCGATCTACGTTTTGTGTTCTTCATGAAAGTTGTAGGGAATTGTCTAGGCTTTCCTACAAGACTAAAATCACATCAATCATATATTTGCAACTCAAGTTATAGCCAGTTTACTAAACACTGCCAAAGAGATAATTAAGGCTAATTTATGCAATAATTTATTTAATGATCCAATAAGGTCCAAAATCATAAAATGTGTCAAAACCAACTTAATTAAACTTAATTGAACCTTAAGAAGCCTAGTGAGAGGTTTATAAAATGTATAAAATATAGTGTTATCAGTAGGAACCACTCCCATGCCTAATCCTTGAACACTGCTAGAGTGTTTTTTTCCAAATACCAAACTAACAACATCATTTGGAGAAATTTCAGAGAAATTATCCTCCCTTTGACTTAAATGTTCATCAATTCCTTTTTACATTAAAGACCAAAAAAGAGAATGAAACTTGCAAAGACAATCTATTATATCATTGTTTAACATATATTAGTGAACAATAATATTGATATTTACCCCTATCTGTTCAGCCTCATCATTTACAAAGCTCCCGTCTTTTTTCTTGTGAGTTATATTCCACATCAGACCTCGACCAATAGTCTTTCCCGTCTCTTTCCTCTGAAATTTTCAACATATGACATAAGTAATAATCAATTAAAGATGTACTTTATATAAATAATGAATCCATCGAAAATAAGAACTTAAACTACCAAATCATCCCTTCTCCTAGCCAGAGTTTTAGCACCACAAGTGTGGGGAATAGTTTGTTTCTTCCAATTCTCTTGATTTCTCTTACAAAGTGCCTACAAATGAAAATAGATAAATATTTTGGTGTAATAGAAAACTATTTATAATCAACAATTCAATAAATATGAAATGAGTACCATCGTCTCAGACCTTAAGCGATAGTCAACATAAGAAGCCCATTGCTCTATGTTAATGCCCTCCGAGACATTATTGACAATATCATTTCTACTCATTGTTGAGTCATAAAATGCATTCCACAACTTCTGACGATACTCCATTCACTTTTTGCCAATGGATTGTTCAATATATCTCCTTGCAATATTATTATCATTGACCTTGAAATCAAATAGATGCTTCAAACAAAAAGAATGTTAGATTATTATACTTATATACATACAAACTTGAAAAATAGAACAAGTAAAAAATTTAAATGGTTCTACCATAAAGAAATGATCCCATTGGCGGTCACGAAAAGTGTCAGGCATATTTGACCACTTTTCGATATTAATAGGAAAAAGAAAAGAATCGGTTGCCAATTGTCTACAAACTCCTGCAAGTAGGCCAGTTGCCTCTCCAATAGGACAAAAAAACTCATCAAAATCCACCATTACATGTACTCCATCAGGCAAGTTATGGACATCATGGACCTTCAATCTCATTTTCTTAGTTACTTCTTGTTCTTCATCTATAACAAATATAAATCAAGTTACATATGTTAATCAAGAAAAGATAAAAATAAACAAAATACTCCATCATTTTACGTTGTTGGATTTGTTTTGATGGGGTACTGTAGGCGGTGACTGGTTCGTGGAGGGAAACGCAATGCATCGCCGTCCTTGTCGAAGAGGCTAAAGGCCTCCTTGAACTCGGAGATCGGTTTGTCAATGAGCTGATCAACCATAGGAGGAAGATGACGACGATGACGGTGACAAAGCTCTGGGATATCGTGGTGGCGAGGAAGATGACCGCAAGGTTGCTGTGGTGGCTCTGGCCAATGGTGGAGCTCTGGCATGTGTTGGGGTTTGAGATGGGTGCTCCATAGAGGTTGAATTTCTGCTAGTTCGATTAGGGATTCGGGTGGTGGTGAGCAGTGAAGGATGACGACAGGTACCAGCGAGATTCACTGCTACTGGGTTTGAGGTGGACGAAACTAACGGTGATGGACATGGTGTGAAAAAGGGTTTCGGTGATTGGGATTCATGCAGCAGAGATCTAGTGAGTTGGAGTTAGGGACTTTTACACAATTTAAGTTTTTATTAAGATTGAGTTTATAAATAATTTCTTTTATCTACTAACTTATTTAATAGTTAATTGGTAATAATTCTCAACTATTAATATATTTGTCAACATTATCAATGAAAATTAATAGTTAAAAAAATATGAAATATTCATACTCAAAATTTTATTATGAGTATTATAAACGGCTTCTAAATTATCAACACAATTTTTTTTTTTTTCAAATTCTGATTTACTGTCTATGGGTTGATTTAGTCCACTATCTGTCTATATCACCAATGAATGCAAATTGGACGCAAGTCAGCCTCTTTGAAATTTTGTTCCACTCCAATGAAATTTTGTTCTTTGCGGAGAGTTTTGGTCCGTGCATATATTATTTTTCCTTAACTAAATTATCATTTTGGTCTTTAAAGGTAGAGTTTAATATCAATTTGATCCTTCAACAATTTTTTAAATTAATTTAATTCTTTAATTATATAAAGTGACATTAATTTAATTTTTTTAAGAAATTAATACAAATTTAAGCATTTAATAATAAAAAAATAATATTAATTTAATTTTTTAATTGAATAAAATTAACATTATTTTAGTCCCTTAATAATAAAAATATTATTAATTTAATCTTTTAATTTTGCAACTTGTGCAAAAAAAAGATGATTTTAATATTATTTTCTATAATTAAAAAATTAAATTGAAGTCAATTGTCTTTTATAAATTAAACAGATGCCAATTATATCTTTCAGAAATCAAAATAATAATTTATTCTTTTTCCTTCAATTATTTTTGTTTACATTAGCTTTTCTCTCGTAAGTCGGTGTGAATGTTCCCGTTATTTTCCTCCATATTATTAATGCAGACATTTTTGACATTTCCTACCAGGCAAATTCTTCTATCCCAGCTCCCATGCAAAATGTTATATAACTTATGGTGAGTGAAATAGAATAAGATGAGATGTGATAAAATGAAGTAGAATGATATAAAATTTTTATACCATTATTAGATATTTAAGAATGAAATAAAGAAAAATTTCCATCCAATTGTGTAGAATAACAGAAGAAATAGAATAAAATTATAAAAATTATATATTTTTGTTCTTATAATATTTCATTCTATTCCATTTGGCCTAATTTGGAGGAAGAAAGAGTGAGTTTATAATAAACTTTAACACCACATTTTATAACTTTATTTAACAATTTAAGATTTTTATAAAATTTAAAAAATATTATAAATAAAAAATTAAATTTAATTATATTTTGTAATAATTAGTATATATAAACAACTATTACATAAATGATATATATTTTTTAATAAATTTTATCATTATGAACTCATTAAATAAAAAATTATTTTAAAATAATAAAAAATATTTTTATCTTATCTTAAAGTAAAAAAAAATTATAATATATGATATATATTAAACGAAAAGGTATACTTCACGGATTTGCAAGTACTCGCAAGGTAAGTACCATAATCTCTGTCCCTGCCCCCATTTATTAAATTGATACTCATCCCTTATCCCATCGCAGGTAAGCTCTACATATCCCCAGAGGCACAACTTATTTCGCCATCCTTAATATTGCCATATATCCACATTCATTTCCATTTTTTTTCTTAGAGTTATCAAAATGAGTCAAATTCGATAAGTTGATCTGAATAGTCTGCCAAAATATATCAGTTGAGTTAACAAAATTCAAACTCAAATTTAATTTAACCCGACGTGACTTAATCTGAAATTAGGCAAACTCACTCGTTGACTCGAATTTTAATTATTTTTTTAATCTAACAAATTACACCTAAGAATATATTGTCATTTTTGTTTGTTTAAAAAATTAAAATCTAATTAGCAATTAGCTTATTCCCTAATTTATTTACCATTTGCATAAAATTAAATAATCCAAATTTTTTATTTTTTGATTGATTTCAATTTTTTAAAGATTAAATTTTTTATTTAAAAGAAAAAACAAAAGAATTAGTTAATGGGTGAGCTGACCCACTGGATCCATAGCTCACAATGAATTAAATTGGATTAACAACAATGCTAACACAATATACTAAGTCCAACTTGACCAGCCTCGAAATAACTCATTTTGATGTTTCTATTTTTTCTTAATAAAACCGAACAAGTTTTTTTTTTTTCCATCTAAGATATTAAACAAGAAAAATATTTTATGTATATTACAATATGTATATTATATTTATATTATATGTTAATATGAAAGAGATATTAAATCATCTTATATATAATTATAACATTTTTGTTGTATATAAAATAATTTTATAAATAAATTAAATAAACTTAAATAAATTTTAGTTGAACAAATAATGAAACTGATTAAACAAACCCTCAATTGTGCCTTTCTAAAATTGTTTTTGAAATAAATAACTCAATCTATTTTCTACGCTTTGACTATTAGACTTAATTACCGCCGACTTGGAGTCAATGATATCAAATTATCAACACAATTTCTTTTTTTTTTAATTCTGATTTACAGCTAGCATCGATGGATTGATTTAGTCCACTACAGTCTATATCACCAATGAAAGCAAATTGGTCGCAAGTCAGCCTCTATGAAATTTTGTTCCACTCCAATGAAATTTTGTTTTTTGTTTTTTGTTTTATTATTATTATTATTATTTTGGCATTTTGGTGGTGACCATTTCGCGGAGAGTTTTGGTCCGTGCATATATTATTTTTCCTTAACTAAACTATCATTTTCGTCGGAAAAGGTAGAGTTGATATCAATTTTATTCCTTCAAAAATTTGTGAAATTAATTTAATATTTTGATTATATGAAATTACATTAATTTAATTATTTAAAAATGACATCAATTTAAGTATTTAATAATAAAAAATGATATTAATTTTATTTTTTAATTATATAAAATTAATATTATTTTAATCTCTTAATAATAAGAAATATCATTAATTTAGTGCTACAATTTTGTAATTTGTGCAAAGAAAGAAGATTTTAATATTATTTTTAATAATTAAAGAATTAAATTGAAGTACAAATTAAACTGATATCAATTATTTCTTAAAATAAAAATTTATTCTTTTTCCTTCAATTATTTTTGTTCACATTAGCTTTTCTCTCTTAAGTCGGTGTGAATGTTCACGTTATTTTCCTCCATATTAATGCAAACATTCTTGGGATTTCCTTCCAGGCAAATTCTTCTGTTCTAGCTCCCATGCCAAAAGTATTCCCTCCTTTTAATATATATATATAATAAAATTTTAAATTGTTATTTTTTTATTGAAGGTTTTTACTTTAATTTTAGATAGCTTATGATGAGTGAGATAAAATAAAATAAACATGTGATTTTGCCGTCCTTAAATATCGCCATATGTCAACGTACATTTTATTGAGTAAATTTTTATTTTAATTTTTGAAATTATAAGCATCAATCATATTAATTCTTGATTTTAAAAATCAATTATATTAAGTTCTTAAAATTATAATTTATTAGTTAAATTAATTTTTAGTTTCAATCATATTAGTCTTTATATAATGATTAATTTAATTAAAAAATTATAATTTCAAAGATTAATATGATTGATTTTTAAAATCAAAAATTAATATAATTGATACTTACAATTTTAAGAACTAAAATGATAATTTATTCCATTTTCATTATTTTTTAGTAGAGTTATCAAAATGATTAAGTATAATATGTTGATCTAAATAATCCTATAAAATATGTAAATTAAATTAATAAAATTTAAGTTTAAATTTAATTTAATCCGACATGACTTTTGATCGAAATTAGACAGATTGAATCATTGACTTAAATTTTAATTATTTTTTAATCTAACAAACTACACCTAAAAATATTGTCATTTTTTATTTATTTAAAAAATTAAAATCTAATTAACAATTAGGCTATTCCCTAATTTATTTACCATTAACATAAAATTAAATAACTCAAATTTTTTATTTTTTCATTGATTTAAGTTTTTTAAAGATTAAATTTATTATTAAAAAAATAAAAGAGTTAGTTGGTTGGTGAGTTCACCCACCCGATCCATAACTCACAATGACTTAAATTGGATTAACAAAAATATTAACACAAAATATACTAAATCCAACTTATCCAACCTCGAACTAACTCATTTTGATGTCTCTATTTTTATTTATTTATAAAACCAAACAAGTTTTTCTTCTTTTTTTTCGTCTAAGATAGTATACAAACCCTCAATTGTGCCCTTTTTAAAATTGTTTTTGAAATAAATAACTCAATCTATTATCCACGCCTTGACAATTAGACTTCATTACCGCTGACTCAGAGTCAATGATATCAAATTATCAACACAACTTTTTATTTTATAATTCTGATTTACTGCAAGCGATGGATGGATTGATTTAGTCCACTATCAGTCTATCACCAATGAGGCAATGAATGCAAACAAGACGAAAGCAGTGACGCATTCAAAAATTTTAATCAATGAAGCAAAGATAATATTATCAATAGTAAGTGTTTAATTTTTTTTAATAATTATATTTATATATTAAAAAATATATTAATATCAAATTATAAAATATCAATTTATAATTATTTCTTTCATATTTTATTTTAAAAATATTAAATAAATTTATTATTATTATTATATATAAAATATTGATTTTTATAAAAATTTACGTAATTAAATATTTATTCAATAAAGATAATATATTTAAAAATAAAAATATGAGAACTTAAAAAATTACATATATTAATTTAAAAAATTAAAAAAATATATTTATATAATTTTTTATAAAAAAATACTAAAATAGAGTGAGGACATTGTAAAAATCCCTGGACGCAAGTCGCCTCTTTGAAATTTTGTTCAACTCCAATGAAATTTTTATTTTTTTTTTTTTTTTTTTTTTTCATTTTGGCGGTCACCATTTCGCGGAGAGTTTTGGTACGTGCATATATTATTTTTCCTTAACTAAACTATCATTTTGGTCGGAAAAGGTAAGTTGATATCAATTTTATCCTTCAAAAACTTGTGAAATTATTTTAATTTTTTAATTATATGAAATGACATTAATTTAGTTGTTTAAAAAAATTGACATAATTTAAGTATTTAATAATAAAAAATTATTAATTTTATTTTTTAATTATATAAAATTAATACTTATTTTAATCTCTTAATAATAAAAAATATCATTAATTTATCCTTCAAATTTGTAATTTGTGCAAAGAAAAGAAGATTTTAATATTATTTTTTATAATTAAAGAAATTAAATTGAAGTCAATTGTCTTTTAGAAATTATTCTGATATCAATTATTTCTTAAAATAATAGTTTATTCTTTTTCCTTCAATTATTTTTGTTCACATTAGCTTTTCTCTCTTAAGTCGGTGTGAATGTTCACGTTATTTTCCTCCATATTAATGCAAACATTCTTGACATTTCGTTTCAGGCACCAAAAAGAAAATTCTGTACTAGCTCTCATGCAAAAAGTATTCCCTCCTTTTATATATATATATATATATTATAAATTTTAAATTGTTAATTTTTTTATTCAAGGTTTTTACTTTAATTTTAAATAAGAGTGAGATATAAAAAAAATAAAATAAATAAAATAAGATGTAATAGAATAGAATAAAATAATATAAAATTTCTATACCATTAATTGTATATTTAAATATGAAATATAGGAATATTTCCATTCTATCATTTGGAATGACGGATGCAAATAAATAAAATAATAAGAATTATAATATTTTATTTATATGATATTTCATTCTATATCATTTTATTCAATTTGAGAAAGAAAAAATGAGTTTATAATAAGATAGAATAAAATAAATATCATTCTATATAATTTTATTTCGTCATAATTTTAAAAATTCAAACGATAAAACCATACTCCAATTTATTTCAGTCCACTTCTTTCCTGCCCTTTTCACCGTACCTAAAAGATCGTGTTGGGTGCTTTCCGGATAGAAAGTAATATTTTGTGAGCGAGGATTATTTTCCCATAGCCATTATCCATGACATGATGCTCCATACGTTTTGAAGTCTGAAAAGTCATACTTTAGAAATAACTGGACAATTCAATTGGGCACTTACAATTTTAATATAGAAAATGCATTCACATCAAAGTGGAGAGCTAAGTCGAAAGGAATTATTACTTGGACATCATCAGGCATGGCTGTCTGGTTAACAAAGGGTATCCCTTTCTTGTCCTTCTGCTTCTTAACTGTGTTTGCACAAACTAGTTCCCTTGACCAATGCAAAGAATCAAGTTGTGGTATTCATGGACCATCCATCAGATTCCCATTCCGACTTAAAGGAAGGCAACCAGAATGGTGTGGCTATAATTCTTCCTTTGATCTATCCTGTACTGATGATAGCAACCAGACGGTGCTGGAACTGCCATTCTCTGCTAAGGCCTTCGTCAAAAGCATAAACTACACATCACAACTCATAAGAGTATCTTATTCTTATCCCGGAGGCTGCCTTCACAAACAGTTTGCAAATTTCGATTCATCTGCATCTCCTTTTATGTTAGACCATGACTTTCTCAACGAATATGCATTATTCAATTGTTCAGGGACATCTCACAGACATTCAGATGATAGATACATTATAACATCGGGAAACTTTTCTTGCCTCAGTGTACCCGGCTTTGAAGTTATAGCAGTATATTCCAGATCAGCAATAATCTCCAGTCCGTTATTATCTTGCACCAGAATCCATAGCCTTGTATTATTGCCTGATTCTTTGTTTAACAACAACATTGATGCTGGTCTAGGGTGGTTCCAACCTGACTGCAAAGACTGTGAACAAAAAGGTCGGCAATGTAGAGTGAAAGAAAACAAATATAAACACGAATGTATAGGCATCCCCAACAGTCCTAAAGGTATTATTTCTTCTATATATTCTCACACTATGCATCTAAGATCTCATTTATGTCAATTTTTTCTGTACCTTAAAACTGCAGACCTTATTGATCCAAAATTCCAAATCAAAATCCTTTAAGCATTGGGTATAATACATAGATACTTATTAGACACTTGTGAACTCCATTTGTTCTTCTTCTCTAAAATTAACGGAGTTTTTCTTGTTTTCATGGTCTTCATCTTTCTCTGATTTAATTGAGTGGTTAAGGTATATTTGGGTGGTTAGATTAAATTTGGGGAAGCATAGGTAAATTTAAGTTTATGTATCTTTTGCTTGCTTGGTGTTAGAATCTTATCGAAATGTATTTATCTTTTTCTTTTAATTACTTACTTTTTAATTAAATATATTTTTTTGTATTTTTTTACATAATATATCATTATGTACTCATACTTCAGTTTTTAGAAATTTTATCGTATTTGATACCCTAATCTATACCGGCATAGGTACCTGTATCCATGTAACCACTAAAATTAATTATAGGTAAATCTAAATGAAGGTTAAAGACAGACACAGTCAATTTGCGAATGGCATATTCTATTTTGGCGACAGCAAACATGGATACAAAGAAAGATGTTATAATATATACTTACTCGTGAGAAGCTCATATCTTCATTTCTTTTAGCAGGTTTATCGAAAAGGGAAGTGCTTGCTGGTAAGCTTTCTACAGACATGTCTCATTTGGCATAGTGGAGATAAAATTTCTACAATTAACTTGTTATATTTGGTATTTTGCTATATGTAGGTGAAATCCTAGGCCCTTTTATGCTTATATTTGTTGGGGTGGCAGCCTATTGTATCTATGTAGCTGGCATTGAAAGGCAGAGTTATATGAAGATCAAAAAGTTTTTGGAGGACTACAAAGCACTTAAGCCTGCCAGATACTCTTATGCAGATATAAAGAGAATTACAAATCAGTTTAAGGAAGAACTGGGGCAAGGAGCTTATGGAACTGTCTTCAAAGGAACGCTATCCAATGAAACTCAGGTTGCTGTTAAGGTCCTAAACACTTCAACAGGGAATGGCCAAGAGTTCATCAATGAAATGGAAGCAATGTGTCAAATTCACCATGTCAATGTGGCTCGCTTGGTTGGCTTTTGTGCTGATGGACTCAGACGAGCTTTGGTGTATGAATTTTTACCAAACGGTTCATTGCAGAAATTCATAACTTCAGCAGACACCAAGGATGTCTTTCTAGGTTGGGAAAAGCTACAAAATATTGCTCTTGGTATAGCCAAGGGAATTGAGTATCTTCACCAAGGTTGTGACAAACAAATTCTCCATTTTGATATCAAACCTCATAATGTATTGCTTGACCACAATTTCGCACCCAAAATCTCTGATTTTGGTTTGGCCAAGCTTTGTTCCAAGGATCAAAGTATTGTGTCAATGACCACAGCTAGAGGCACTTTGGGCTACATTGCGCCAGAGGTATTTTCTAGGAACTTTGGCAATGTATCCTATAAGTCAGATGTTTATAGTTATGGGATGTTGCTGCTTGAAATGGTTGGAGGAAGGAAAATCACTGATGTCACAGAAGAAAATAGCAGCCATGTTTATTATCCACAATGGATTTATAATCTTCTAGAGAACAATGAAGACATAAAAATCCATATAGAAGGAGAAGAAGACACTAAAATTGCAAAGAAGCTGTCAGTTGTGGGACTTTGGTGCATTCAGTGGCACCCAGCAAATCGTCCAACCATGAAAGATGTGGTTCAAATGCTGGAAGGAAACAGAGAGAAGTTAGAGATGCCCCCTAATCCTTTTGCCTCTACATCTGCAACTAAAACAAGTGCTAGATTTGGTACTGGCCGTCTGAACCAAGAGCTAGATGTCATCTCAGAAATAGAGGAAGTTTGTGATCAGCAATAGTTACCCGGAATTAAAAATTACTTATATTGGGAATAAATCAGTTCATATGCTACTTTATTATCATTTCTCCGGACTTTAACTGTAATAGTTAGTTTGTTGTCTCTTGAAAATTAGGGTGAAAATTTTAGGGATGAGTTTTATATGTAAAATTGTGTGAAAAACTCATCCTTGAATTTTTCACCCCCAATTTTTAGTAGATACCAAAATGAAGGCAAGATGTAATGAGCTACGTTAAAATTTAGAGTGCAGATTCTGTTTGTAAAGTATTTTGTTTAAGAAATGCTTTAGGTCCAAATAAAATTTATGTGAGTTTGTGTAACTCAGATGTTTGGTTAATAGTTAATCCCAAGCCTTTTTTCCAATGTACAAGATGTTTGCTTGTTAGACCACCTTGTACATGAGCACACCTATTATTATATCAAATACCATGTTTATCAATCACTGATTTTAAATCATTTGTCAAAATGTTTCCCCTTGTTCTTACAGGGCTTTTTCTTTCATCTATCTTTTTTTCTTTTGGTAACCTATTTAATCATTATTCCAAATGTGGTAACTCTGTGGCATGAACACTATTATGTTTATAGATTATATTCTGAAAATTTCTGGTTATTGTAGCTGGTATGGCTGCCCTGTTATTGAGTCTTTCACTTCACATTAAGTTGATCTGCATATATATGTTGTAACTCGATGGGTTGTTTCCAACTTGGTTTCTCAAGTAATGCCAGTTCAGAAGAAACCTAGTCTTTCTTAATAGTGGCATGTAATTATTATTATTTGGTTTAATAGCGTGTGTTAATTTTTCTTCCCTGCTCGTTTAGTCTCCAAAAATTATAGCTCTTCATTCCTAAAGTTCTTGCCAGCTAGTGTTATCCTACAAATGTTTTCATGAGCTTCTTAATATTTTATTCTACTGCACATAACCATTGATTTCAGTATCATATCTCACCAGCTTGCTAATCAATTTAAAGTTGTGTTCAACCTTCTGCTGCTGGATCCACATGTAACCAATGCTTCTAACAAAGTCAACTTCGATCACATCAGCAAGAGGAAGAAGTCCTAATGGAAGTCCAAATTCTTCCAAGAGAGACATTGCCATTTTTATTCCCTCTTCATGGCCCTTGGCAACAATTGCCCCTTCTTTCTCTGCCATTTTTAGCTTCTGGGATTCCCTATTCTCAAAGGAAGTAATTTGTTTTTTGTTTGAGATACTTTCAGGTAACAGATTCAATTGCTTGTTATGTACTGAGTGGCATAACTGTATGTGACAAATAGAATGGAGAAACCGAGAAAAAAATAATAATTGGAGAAACCAAGATGTGCAGCGTTGTGTTAACCATCAAATATTTTTCCCGGGTATACTTTTTTTCGGCCGGCCCTTCATCTTCTTTTACCCGATAGACAGGTCTCCACTTTTCATCGGGTAGAGAGATATTATGGAAACAAAAAATTATTGTATTTTTTTGAAGTATTATTTATATTTCAAGAAATATCTCTATCATTAATTTTAGATTAATGGTTTAAAGTTTGTATAAGTTTAATTAAAATTAATTATAAAGATTCTTATTAAAGCATGTATTTATTGTGCTTCAATATCAAGATAGAATTTCTCATATTGTACAGGAAAAATATCATCTTATCTCATTTTTTCAACATCATTTTTAACACCTGGTTAATGATGTACAAATTCGTAGTTAATCACATGTATTAGTTGGTTAATGAATAAATCTATAGTTTAGGGTTTGAAGTTTGAATTTATTCATTAACCAATCAATACACGTGATTAACTACGAATTTATACATCATTAACTAAGTATTGAAAGTGATGTTGAAAAAATGATGTAAGAATATAGGAGTTGATATATTGTTGCCTCATTTTGAGATAATTGGAGGTTTTACCAATTAAATGTATATAGAAAATGTAATTTACCCGTAATAGCTAAGTATAGGTCATGGTGAAACAAAAAATTATTTATTTTCGTAAAGTGTTATTTATATTTCAATAAATATCTCTATCATTAATTTTAGATTAGTGGATTAAAATTTATATAAATTTATTTTAAATTAATTGTAAAGATTCTTATTAAAGCATGTATTTATTGTGCTTCAATAACAAGATAGAATTTCTCATATTGTACATTGTTGCCTCATTTTGTGATAATTGGAGGTTTGAACAATTAAATGAATATGGAAAATGTAATTTACCCGTAATGGCTAAGTATAGGTCATGGTGCAAAATCTTCAAGCACATCAAATTTGCATTTAGATTTAAGAGTTCACAACCAGAGGCACCCTATGTTATGGGATTATATCCACCCCATATAGTAAAATATATTACTCTCTCTTGAATGTAAAATAATATTTTTGCATACTCTCCTCGTCCTTTAGTGACATATTTTCTTTTGAGAATTAGATAATTTCTTGCTATACTTTCTTCCTTCTTCAAACACCTTTACGTTTACTTTCTCTTAGAATAAGAATGTAAGATAATTTCTTTGTATACTCTCTTCCTCTATTTATCACATTTCCTTTTTCGTTGGTTATCAACAAGGTTCTTACATCCTATTTTTTCTCCTTGTTTAATTTTCTCCCCCTTATCAATTATTATCACTTACAAATTTAATCTCATTAATCAATTTTTTCCAAATTTGCCTAATTAATTCCAATTATTTATTCCCAAATTTGCCTAATTAATTCCTTTATTCCCAATCAATTATTTGGCTATTAATACAATATTTTTAAATTTGGTTGAACCAATAAAGTGAACGATTTATGGTTTAATCGATTCAACTAGTTTAACCAGTTGTTAAACTGTTAATATTATAGTGATATAAGTTTTTTTTTCTTTTAATATTTAAAAATAATCAATAAAAAAATTAAATTAAAAATCGGCGATTCAATCAGTCTATTCACCGACTTTTATCGATTTTCTTAGTTTTCTACTAATTTTTTGTGGTTCGACCGCTTATCTAATTTTTTTGATGAATTTGAGCCCATAAAATGACAAGTTATGGACCAACCAGTTTAGTTGAATCAGTTTTAAAAATACTGATTAAATGCCATTACTATCTTTCTATACTTTCTTCCTTCTTCATACACCTTTACGTTTACTTTCTCTTAGAATAAGAATGTAAGATAATTTCTTTGTATACTCTCTTCCTCTATTTATCACATTTCCTTTTTCGTTGGTTATCAACAAGATTCTTACATCCTATTTCTTCTCCTTGTTTAATTTTCTTCCCCTTATCAATTATTATCACTTACAAATTTAATCTCATTAATCAATTCTTATTCCCAAATTTGCCTAATTAATTCCTTTATTCCCAATCAATTATTTGGCTATTAATACAATATTTTTAAACTTGGTTGAACCAATAAAGTGAACGATTTATGATTTAATCGATTCAACTAGTTTAATTGGTGGTTAAATTGTTAATATTATAGTGATATAAGTTTTTTTTCTTTTAATATTTTAAAATAATCAGTAAAAAAATTAAATTAAAAATCACCCGGTTCAATCAGTCTATTCACTGGCTTTTATCGATTTTCTTAGTTTTCTACTAGTTTTTTGTGGTTCAACCGCTTATCTAATATTTTTGATGAATTAGAACCAATAGAATGACAAGTTCATGGACCAACCAGTTTAGGTGAATCAGTTTTAAAAATACTGATTAAATGCCATTACTATCTTTTTTATTCTAAATTATAATAGAATTTTAATTGTTTTATTTGTACAAGTCAGCAATTAATACATACAATGATTTTATAATAGTATGACTAATCTAAAAATTTATCATTTTTTGCTTTTTTATTACTTTAAAATAAAATGTTAACAATTTAAAGAATTTAAATTCATAACATGTTACATATATATAACATGTTAAAAAATAAGCTTTTAAAATATATTCTAAACACAATTTTAAAAAAACTCAGTGCAATGTACGAGCTACTAACTAGTATCAATTAATTTATACTTGAGAAATATGCTAATACCACACACATAAAATAAAATTTACAAGTTAGTAAAATAAAACAAAACTGTATGTACACTATCTAAATTTTGAAATAGTTGCAATATGAACTTTTAGATTCCTCAATTAAACTCTGAAATTATGAAGAAAAACTATAATAGGATTTCTATTCATCTCTTGCTAGCTTAAGGAAATCCGATTTCTATTCATTTCTATTCTTAAAAACTATGTTGCAGATTGATTGACAAATATTTGATTTTCACATTAACTACCTTAAAAGTTATATATGTGATAATCTATAATTTGTTGATGGTTGAAATTTTTTTGCACTGTGTCAAAAATAAACTAAAAAAATTACTCTAAAAATGAATAAAAATTAAATCGTTATTTTAAACATATAGATTATGTTTTAGGATAGCTTTAAATCTTTTTCTATTACTTTTTTTTTCTTCTTTAAGTGAAAATTATGTGACAATTTTTTTTTTTGGTACATTGGAGAAGAAAACGAAACTAAGAGATGAATAAATTGCAATGTGCAACATATTCAAAGGAGGTTTGAAGATGACATGAATAAAAATCAATTTTGCAAGATATTTTTTAATAATAGAAATGAATAGAAATCAATTATGGTCGAATTGATTGAAAAATATTTTTTAAGAATAGAAATTGTTCTGGACTGGGTATGAGCCCATAAAACTAGAGCAACCCGCCCGACAAGTTGGTCCTCAGATGTGCAATGTGCAAGGAGTCATCCATCCACTAAGTATGTCCCCCCGATAGAAAAGAGGAGATATTACTCTCCTCAAATACAGATCATACGGAATAACAACTTTTCACACTACAAGGGGACAACATACAATACGCACCGAATAACTCAAATCCCCTACACTTTTTACACCCACATACGTCTCTATATAAATGCTAAACAAGAGGACAAATGTATACACTATTTTTATTACACACTATCCTCCTTGTGTAGCTACTGACTTGAGCGTTGAAGTACCTTTTTCAGGTACCCACCCTTGCTCCACTCTTGAGGTTATTGTGTCCTGGAGGAACTCAGTGCATCTTACCTTCTCAGATAATCCTTAGAACTCAGTTTTGAAAAAAAACTAATTACAGATATCCTATTACAACTTTGATTCACCATTTCTTTATAGGAGGTTTGCTAACGTACACATTTACGTTGCCAAAGAGAACATATATCCACAAGCCATGCAATCTCAATCATAATCCATCATCAACACAGGAAACGAACTTCTCATTCCATGTGGTTGGTGGTATGAGATTAATTTCTAGGAGTTGTAGTGGGAAGGCAAGCAGGGACATAAAGGGTCCCCTGGATTTGAATTTTATCTTCCAATCCAGACTTGAAAATTGAAAAAGAAATATTTTAGTATGGTTTCAAAATTCTCTTCATTGATGGTGAATTTATGTGTCATCTTGATATGATATGAACAAATTGCATGCTCAAACAAGTTTAAGTGCTCATGCAATAATCTCGTATATGAATATATGATTGATAAAGGCAAAAATTACTTTTTATCATCTAATTTATTTGTTGTTTTCAAATTCATCATCTAACTAATAAATGTTTCAAATTAATCCTTCAACTTATAAAATCCTAACAATATTGTTCATTCATCTAACTCCGTTAGTTCCGTCAACATACATGGCAAAAAATCATTTTCTTAGGATTTCTGCTTCATCTTCTTCTTTCTACTATTGCTTTTCCTCTATTTCTTCTCATGTCCATTTCAACAGTGGTTATGCAAATTGAACTTTGACAGTGACTCTGAAAATTGACCTTTTGAGTTTTGCCAGTGGCTTTTGCACTATGACCATAGCTCTAGCTTGGTGGTTCGACGATCTTTATAGCGTGCAAGATTTGGATTGGTATTTTGGCGGTGGCTCCAAACCTTAAATTGTCCATTTGTCCTTTGAAGTCTAGACCTTTGATGGTTGTGCAGGGGGTGCAAGGCCTCAACCTTCGAGGTGTGACGAATCGATGATGTAGCTGCAAGTGTCTAGCCCAAGGTTGATTTTTCGTGTGGCTACGAATTGACGATTTACAGAGCCATTGTTGAAGTTCAATTTGTAGAGCCATCGTTGAAATGGAGATGAGAAGGAACATAGGAGAATCAATAGCAGGAAGAAGAAGATGAAAGAAAAACCATAAGAAGAAGAAGATGATGAATCATTAGCCATGTTAGATACTAACTAAGTGATTTTCTACTACGTATGCTTATGGAGTTAGATGAAAGGATAATGTTGTTAGGTTTTTATAAATTGGAGGAACAATTTAGAACATTTATTAGTTAGAAGATGAATTTGAAAATTAAAAATAAGTTAGAAGACAAAAGTATAATTTTTATAGTTCATAAATTTTTGTTGTGAGTTAACAAGGAGAGAATGGATGAAAGGATCTAAACCATTACAAAGAAAAATCCTAACATAACCGCGCATGTATGCCAGTCAACTGAGATTTAATTTGCACCTCAATAATCACGCGGGTGTGCAAGTGTAAGTAAGAATTCTGTTACTCTCAAGGAAGGTTGGCTTAATTAATTTGATTGAACTGCCTCCTTATATATAGAAAGTCATAGTTTTGATTCCTACTAGTAATCTTAGGTTTGCAATGTGTTATGCCTGTGTTAAAATATTTAAAAAATATCTCAAAATATATTTATTGTATCTTGAAATATTTTAGAGTATCATAAATGATCTCTTAGACATATTTGATTTATTTTTTTATTTTGGTTATTAAGATAAATTTGATTTATTTCTTTATTTCCGTTATTAGGACAAATTTATTTCCTATAATTTAACTATATTCTAAGCTAGTTATTGACATAAGTCTATATAATATGAATCATACCCATACACTTGAAATTTAAGCAATAACAATATTCTTTCAACATAGTATCAGAGTCATTATATCCACTTTGAAGAAAGGTTCTTTTCTTCACTATGTAGAGTTCATGGAACTCATTAGAATCATTATTCATGAACTTTAAACCCAGATCTAATTTTATTGTTTTCCTTATCTTTGTTTCCTCCCAACTTCTCCTTTTTAGTCTTGATGCTCTTCAAGTATCGAGTTATTGATTGAACTCCTGATCTTAGAGCCTTTGTTGTTTTCACTGCAATCAACATTCATTGCTGATCAGATTAGCTTTCATCGTTAAGTTTAGAGACAACCTTCATCACTGGGTTGCAATCAACCTTCATTACTGGGTTTAGAGTCAACCTTCACCGTTAAGTTTCAATCAGTCTTCATTGCTACTGCTGCCCTCAATGAGGGGGAGAATGAGAATAAATCTATCTCTATATATACTTCAATGTTGGTATTTGACATGTTGCTAGAAAAAAAAGCGGAGTTTAGACACGGTAAAAACTGTGACCAATTCACAGGAAAAGCGTGGCAAAAGTATGTTAGCCACGGTTACTAATATCGTAGCTAATCATGGCGGCGCCCCAATTTTAGCCATTACCACGGTTATAATCGAAGGTAATCTTTATAAAAAAAAATAAGAAAAAAAAAATCCAAAGATAGCCACAGTTTTAACCATGGCTAATTTAATGATAGTTTTCAGTTTGAAATTAGCCACAATTTAACTGTGGCTAATGCTTTTTTTTTTTGTATAATTTGTTGATATTTTTCATAATTCCCCTTATATCAGTACATATTTGAAAATTTAAATATAATATTAAAAGCCAAAACATTAGCTAATAATAGTTAGTCTCATATATATAGCTAATGTTTTTTTTTTTTTGTATAATTTGTTGATATTTTTCATGATTCCCTTGATTTCAGTACATATTTGAAAAGTTAAATGTAATATTAAAAGTCAAAACATTAGCTAATAATAGTCAGTATATATATATATAATCATAAGCAAAAGCAAAAGGCCTAAAACATTTAGATTCAAGTCTGACACAATAATTCATTTGAAATTGAAACAGATTCAAGATGTAAATTAAGTACCTAAAATCTATAATTCAGATGTTCCTCTAACACAATTCTTGCTGATGTACCTAAACTACTTTCCAACCGCAGGTCTCACAAAATTATCAACAATGCAGACTATAATTCAGTTACACCTTCAATCTATACTAAGGTGAATGACAATTGTCCTCACTGGTACCACTACGACACCTTCAGGTACTCACTCAATTTCTTTTTTATTTCAAAGCAATTCAAACACAACCTAATTTATCTATCCAAATTCACATTGAAATTAAAACAAGAAACAATAATCTACAAGATTAGATGTAAAATCAAAACCAAAAGTAACATTGATGCAAGTTAAACCAGCAGCAATACAAGATGAGCGATGCATAAAATTCAAGACCCAGAGCTGAAAATGAAAATCATAAACTTATACTCTGAAAAAAAATCGTAAACTTTTGCTATAAAAAATAAAGCAACATCACCAGCAAGTTACAAAATCATAATCGGCAATTAAGTTTGATAAAAGAAATATAAATCATCATAAAAGGAAGGGTGAGAAACAAATTGAAAATCACCCCTTTTCTTACTTCGTGAGGATTTGCATCCCTAAGCACATCGTGAGGATTGACTGCCAGAACTCAGAATCCCGAGGGAAAGAAGAGAGATCATACATAGTAAATGTTCAAACTAATCAATAACTACTACTATTTAGGGATGTCCAGAACCATCAGAGAAGTGTAATAAGTTTCATATTAACACCTCTTCAAATTGTCGTAGGCTAGGAAAAGTTAATGATAGCATAAGTTTCAATAAGAAATTTGTAAGAATATTTGGACAACATATATGCAATGCAGATTCAAAATCCAAGTCAGCTATCAAACTCATTAAAGATTATCTCTTGAAAAGGAATTACTGAAGAAAAATAAAGAATCACATTGCAAGTATAAGGCAAAGGACTAATTGTCTAGCATTATCATTAATCAAATAGTATAAATAAATAAATAAACACAAATCAGTATCCAAACTTCTACACAAGCCAGCAACAAAATTCTCTCCCAAAACAAACCCATCATCCATAAAACTCAACAACCCAAATAGCCAAAAAAAAAAAAAAGAACCATTCATTGATCTTTTGAAACTAAAGCAAAAAAGGCATAAGGAGAGCTTCCATGAAAAACCCACAAACCAAACCAGCAGAAGAACAGTGAGCAGCTGAGTGTGAACTAGAACCAGAATAGTGAGTGGCAGAGCACAAACCAGAACTAAGCGTGAATGAGAACACAAGTGCGAACTGCGAACAAGAACACGAGCGCAAAGCAACCAGAATGTGAGAGCGAAGCAGCCGGGCTAGGAAAGTTCTTACATCATTTTAAGAAATAAAAGATATACTTAGAAACATAGTCTTTGTGTAAATTAAAGATAAGGTAAGATTTCGGAGACTAACCTAGATTCTTCAGTGGGAACCCAGGTCCAGTATCTGCGGTCATCAATTCAAGTAATTGACATGGCTTTTGCTGAAATGGACATGCAAAGCCTTCTCGTGACGCTGTCCAGCCACACTTCTTGCAATGCAAAACCCCCTACCATCAATCTCCATCATTATGCAAAAATTCCAGTGACTCAAACCTAATCCCAATTTACAATAATAAGAGAAGCTTTCCAGAAGAGAAGCTACCTTATTGTCGTCATCAAAAGGTACAGGCCGAGATTGAAATGCAAAAATGTCCTTCTTGGACAAATTCTAGTACTTTTCAGGAGGCATTACATCGAGCATATCTTGGTAGTTAGGGGGCAACTTGGCTTCCCACACTGAATCGGTGGAGGCGGCACCAAGAAATGCTCGATTGAGGCGCGCCAAATTGTAAATCTCTGGTGGAGTCAGATACAGAAAAATGTAGGCGACGCAGCTCTTCGGGATGTCCCTGCATCCACCGATTTCACGACCTAGCACATGAGCTATTAAGATTTCAGGTCATGGTGCCAGAAAGAGGTACAATGAGGAGGAGAAAGAGAAAATCAATGAAATAGAAATGGATGGAAGGAGGATTCAGACGGAAACAGGGAGGGGAGTAATTTGAGGTTAGGCTTAGATGATGAAACAATATTGAGGGCGGATAGGAGTTTGGCAGCCACCAAGGTTCTTCAGAGAGGGGCTCTTCGACAGAGAGAAAGAGGGGCTCTTCAGAAACAAAAAATAAATAAATCAAATGCTTAAAAATAATAAGGAGGGAAATGAAAAAAGAAAAAGGAGAGAGCGCACTACTTTGCCACGATGACCCAATTTTGTAGCAGATTTAGGCTATTTTAGTTGGGTTTGTTACGATTATTAGAACTGTAGCTAAATAACCGTGGCTGAAACTTATTTTTTGGTAGTGTATCATTCTTTTCTCACTAATGGATCATAGTAGTGGCTTCTCTTCGCACCAATGATCATTCTAATTGTGACTCATCTCCCATGGATAAATCATATTAGTGGTGACATATCTTCCCATTAACAATCGTTCTGATGGTAACTTATGTTAGTTATGACTCATAATAGCTCAACTCTTTGTCCCAAATGTTCTAGCCATTGCTCTTTGTCCCATATGCACTGACCCTATCTTTGTCTGTCCAAATGTACTGACCTTGTCTTCGTCTTCGTCCCAGAAGTAGTTTCCAGCCACCGTCTCCGTTCGTCCTAGCCGCTATCACACTATTAAATTATTTAATTGTTACAAGCTCAAGCTTAAGAAGCTTTAACTTGAGGAAAAATGTTAAAATATCTGAAAAATATCTTTATTATATCTTGAAATATTTTAGAGTATCATAGGTGATCTTCTAAGCTAGATTTGATTTATTTTCTTATTTTCGTTATTAAGACAAATTTGATTTATTTCCTTATTTCTGTTATTAAGACAAATTTGATTATTGTATTATGAGATATTTATTTTTTATAATTTAGCTATATTCTAGACAAATAATTATTAACATAAGTCTATATAATGTGAATCATACATGTACAATTGAAATTCAAACAATAACAATATTCTTTCAATAGCCTGAATTGTGGAGCAACCTATCCAATTTGTGTTTTATTTAATATACCAAAGTGAAAATTATTTCTCTATTCGAAGATGTTGGGGGAAATTTTGAATACTTTGAAATAAGCTAATATTTCTCACACTCCGAAAATTAACTAACTTCAATAGAATCGGACATTTATAGATTTGATATCTGACCTCAATCTTATTAGATACTATATACGAGAATTTCTTAAATACTTATAGAACAAGAACAAATTCTTGCTCTATCAATTATTGTATAACACCTCTATTATAATATTAAAAGTATTGCTAAAGTGTGAGAGAATAATAATCCACACAGTTAAAATAGTATATAGTGAATAATACACAACAAATTTTCTTGTTCCAATAACATTTAAGAATTTCTCTACTTTATACATGAACTAGCGCCATGAATATATACACTCGAATTGAACTTGTACCTTGGGAAAAAAAACTCAAGAAATAAATGAACATATATGTACTCATAAAAATTCTCAAATGATTTTTTCTAGTAGGAAGAATTCTTGTATACGTACGTATATATCTTATATACACTCACATGGAGTGGATCCTATTATAATATGGTAGTATGAGATGAAACCTACTCCATGTGAGTGTATCTAAGAAACATAAGTATGTATGCAAAAATTTTCTTTCTAACAGAAGAGACTTCCTTAACTATTTTTTGATGTACAACGAGGCTTAACAGCCAAAACTACCTAGAAACACATCTATCAATGAGAACATTAGAAGCATTAGCAAATAAAGCAACTGAAAGAAAAGGAGGAGGATTCTCAAAGGAGTGAACCCTAGGCAGCAATGAGTGAGCATGACGAGCAAGAAGATCTGCACGGTGATTTGCCTCTCGAAAACTATGATTCAAGTGGACCTGCCAAGGCTTCCTTATAAGCTGAGAAATCATTTCCAGTAAAGGAGCACAAGGATGCCATGGGGAACAACCCTTAGAAAGAAGGTCAAGAGCTGCTCTCGAGTCTGCTTCAAGGATAACCTTCCTGTTCTCTTTCTCAAAAGCAAGCTTCAAACCATGCTACATACCCCACAATTCAGCCATTGTAATGGTGCATGAACCAAGGTTAACAATGAATCCCATCAAGAAAACATTTACATCATTCCTCATCAGACCTGGAATCGGTGTAGACAGATCCATCGACGTTGATCTTAACCCAATCATGAAGAGGAGGAGACCACCTAACACTAATCACATGAGGCTGGGGACCAAAAACAGCATCATTCTGCTGAATTATTAAAGCTTTGCCATAATTTGCTGCAAGGCAGCGAGCCTTGTAAATAATATCAGTAGATGAAACCTGTAACCTTTCAAAAGTTCTTAAATTTTGATGTTGCCAAAGGACTGAACAAGTGGTGGCAAAGAGAAGATGCCAATGACCAGTTCTTGCATGCCTAGAGTTAGGCCAAGTATTAGAAATCATCCAGTCCTCAAGATTCAACGTGAAGAACTGATCATGTAGGGAATGATGGAGTAGTTGACGCCACACATCAGTAACAACTGGGAAATCTCTCATGACATGAATAGTATCCTCTACCGCTGCCCCACAGAGATAACAAGCTTCACTTTGGGCCTTGTTTCTTCTTACTCTCATCTGGTTTGTCAAGAGTGCCTTAGAAGACATCAACCACATAAAAGCACGGATTCGCTGAGGAGCTCCTAGGGACCAAACTTTCTGAAAAATAAAGGCTGATCCATCCATATTAATATTAGAGACATATGCACTCCTAATAGTGAATGAACCATCATGAGAAGGTAACCAAGCGACTGTATCATCAAGTGTGTTTAGTTGTTTTCTTATGAAGAAGAGTTACACCCAGATATTTACCCAAATCAGAAGTAAGCTTAAAACTAAAAGCATCACTAATTTATCTTTTCCGGTTACCATGGACATTCTTGGAGAAATATATGCAAGATTTTTCTTGATTAACCTTTTGACCCGAGCTAACACAAAATAAATCAAGAATAGTTTAATTTGGATTGGTTTAAGAGAATCAAGTTTACCTGCTAAAAGCATATTTTTTCAATTAAACTATTATCAATATACAAGTTTTTTTCATTTTTCTCATCACTCTCTTTTAATCTTTATCAAGTAATTGAAGAAACCAACATTAAGAAGAGAGACTTTTCAACTTGAATACTCTTAAAAGATTGCAAATTTTCTTCTATTTTCCCTTTCAGTTTATCAAGCCTTTTCTTTTACAAAATACCAAGAAAAATCTGTGAGCAATTATTCGGTCTACTCGTAGATCAACCCACTAATGCCTCATTTCTCTTTTATTTATTTCATTTGTGTTATCTAAGGTTTCTTGTTGTCCCAAACCTGTCTTATGCATCTAAAAGTTCTTTCACCCTCACAATTAGTTGAAAATGAACATGCCCAAAGAAAGCCTTAATTTCTCTAGTTCCTTATGGCCCACATCGAATCGAAGGTCTTGTCAAATGCAAGCATTAAGAAAAGAGATCGGATCGACATGATTTGGACAAGGTTTTCTCGATCCCATCTAATCGTGCTCTCGATCCGTTTTTTTGCTTGATCTATGATAGAACCCTATAATTAGAACTTTCATTACTCAAATCCATATAAAGTGGATCACGAAATATGAAGATAAGCAAGGTCGAGGGGTTCGAATTAATGACCTTCGCCAGATCAGGCTATGAAGGGCGATCCAACCGGGATGAACGGCTAGATCTCACTACCGACATCACCGTAAAGGCCCAAACTGGTGGTAGCGAAAATGGCGGTAAGAGTAAATTCAACCCTAAAAATAAAATGTTATTTAAATGAACAAGGCGAACAAGTTGCTAAAAAATTTGAAGCCTCCACACCTAGGTGTGATTCTTCCATGCACTACCGTTGTTCACTCTTGCTTCTTGCTTCTTTGAACAATTCCATGGCTCCATCTTCATCTTCGATTTTGAGCGTGGATCTTGTGCTCTTAACACCAGTTTAATCAAAATGTTCAAGGTCAAGATGTGGTTTGCTCAAATCCTAAGAGTCAACGTAGAATCACCATTAACGTAAAAGTGCTACTTTCCAATGACTATAATCTTGATTTCATTTATCCGATCTTTAATTCAAGTCTGCAAATCCATATGATGCATAAACGTGGTTGGAAAAGAAATGCTTCTGGACTTGATTTCACTCATTCATAGCACAGTGGTGGGGTAATGAATTTTGAAATCAAAAGAATGGTATAAACTAAATTCTCAAATCAAGCCAAATCAACACTAAAACATATGGAATTCAAGATATTCAAAGCTCTTATCCTAAAGAAATCAATGACTTAAGGAAAGGTTAAGTTGGATGTTTCATAAAGATCATATTCACAAAATAGAGATAAGATTTGATGGACAAGGTCACAATTAATCAATTGAGATTATCTCTCGATGCACAAGACAGAAAGATAAGGAGAGAGAGAGAGAGAGTCTCCTTGACGATTACCTCTGAAAGGAGAAAAAGAATTGGTACTTTCCCCATTCCAAAGACTTTTCATTGAAGGAGACGAGATAGCCCACCAATATCAATGAGTGTGTCTCTCACAAATTCCCACTTAAGCCGGTCAAGATCAATTTTAACGGCCATAAATCCCTTTTTTCCTTTTTTCTCCTTCATTGTATGAACAACTTCTTGAGCTATAATTATATTATCTGAATTATGTCTTCTTGGAACAAATATCAACTAATATTTTCACACATTTTTTTCTTTGGTATATTTGACTTCAAAAGAAGTACTTGATGGTCACAAACCCATGTCATGAGTAAGTTTAAAGATGCCTCCTAATCCTTTTGCCTCTACATCTGCAACTAAAACCGGTGCTAGATTTGGTACTGGAAGTCTGAACCAAGAGCTAGATGTCATCTCAGAAATAGAGGAAGTTTGTGATCAGCAGTAGTTACCCGGAATTAAAAATTACTGTTTCTTGGGAATAAATCAGTTCATATGCCACTTTGTTATCATATATCTGGACTTTGACATTAATTGTTTAGTTTGGTGTCTCTCTTAAAAATGAGGGTGAAAATTTTAGGGATGAGATTTATATGAAAAATTCATCCTTGAATTTTTTACTCTTAATTTTTAGCTGATACCAAAATGAAGGTAAGATGTAATGAGCTACTTTAAAATTTAGAGTGCAGATTCTGTTTTAAATATTTGTTTTAATGATTAAGTTGGTCCAATTATTTGGATTAGTTTATTATAACCAATCGATGTTTTTTAATCCCAAGCTTTTTTACCAATTACTAAAGTTTGTTTCTTGACTGCCTTGTTATTATCAAACCTATGGTTATATCAAATACCATATATAATTCATGAAATTCAACACTTAAAATAAAAGCATCAAATTTATCTTTTGTCCTTTCAGGGCTATTAATGGACATTCTTGGAGAAATATATGCAAAAGATTTTTCTTGATTAACCTTTTGATAGATCTAACACAAAATAAATCAAGAATACTTTTAATGACTACTGCACTTGGTTTTAGAATTTTTGCTGCAAAATCGTTCTTGTTGCTAAATTGGTAAGTGTACCAAATCGCACAAGTAATAAAGTGATGAGTTGAACTGTATGTTGATCATAAAATTTTTATTGTGTAAATCGATGGGTTGCAATCACTCCTTAATATTTATCAAGTATTTCTTTCTACAATAATTGAAGAAACCAAATTAAGAAAGAGAGCAAGAAAAATAACAAATAAAACCAAACAAACACTAGGTAAAAGATTGAGAAAGCAAATAATTAAAGGTCTAAGGGTCTATTATTCCTTACTACTCCATTTGAATCCAAGCAACCTTTATTACAAAATACCAATGAATTGATATTGTTAGTCAATGTATTCAATTATTTATAAGTTTACCCATAAGGTACAAAATAAACACAAAATACATTTGGCAAATATTATTGCTTCATTTTAATGAATTAGTCTAAGATTCACTCATTAAGACCAAACCTCAAACAATAATTATGCATGACTAAAAGGTATATTTTTATCCTAGTAGAAAATCACTTCACCCTCACAATTAGTTGAAAATGAACATGCATTCCTCAAATCCAAGGTCAGACACTTAATTCCTTCCTAGTTCCTTAGGGTTCCCACATCAAACATTTAGTAACTAGTCAAATGCAAGCATTAAGAAAAGAGATAGATAAACAAAACCATTTTCATGAATAAAGAACAAGAAGAATTATAATAGATCCAATTTATATAACAAGTTCAAATAGAACCCTAGAAGAGGATTAGAACTTCATCATATTCAAATCCATATAAAGTGGATCAAGAAATATGAAGATAAGCAAGAAAATCAAGAGAAAATGGGAAGAATTAATGAACTAGATTGTGATCGTGAAGCACTTTGATCTTCAACCTATTCTTGATCTCCTCCATAACTCAAGCTTCTCTATTTAGAATTTTTCCCCAAACTCAAAGCCTCTCTATCCAAAACTAAGAAAAACAACCCTAAAAATAAAATGTTATTTAAATGAACAAGGATGTGTTCCACGCCTAGGCGTGGTCTTGTCTGGCACAACAGCTAAAAAATTTGAGGGCTCCACACCTAGGTGTAATACTTCCATGCCTAGGCGTTGATCTTGATATTTTTGTCTTGCTTCTATGCTTCTTTTGACTCTCCAAACCTAGGAACTAGACTTCGGGCTCTTCATCAAAGTTGTAGGCCTTTGTCTTAGCTTTCCAATGCTATCAGAATCATCCTAAAACAACCTCCCTAACTCTAGTTATAATCAAAATGCTACCTCAAGGTCAAGATGTAAGTTCACCAATTTGGCTCAAACTTCCATTAAAGTTTACATAGTCAACCCAGTAGAATCAAGAAAAATGGTTAACATAAAAGTTGTAAAAAAAATTCTTAGCTTTCCAATGACTATAATCTTGTTTCATTTGAAGGTGTCTTTAAATCCACTTCATTTAGTCTAGCAAAGTTAGTATGACACTAAACTTGACTTTCATATCTTCTTGGATTGACTTGATTCTCCTCATTCTTAGCACACCTTTGGGTAATGAATCTACATTCCAAAATCAAAATACACCCCAATAAGACTCCAACCATGAATGGTATATAACTAAATCAATTTAACCTCAAATCAAGCCAAATCAACACTAAAGCATATGGAATTCAAGATATTTAAATAAGTTCTCAAATTTTGTCAATTTCTAAAGAAATCAATGACTTAACATACATATAAGCATAAAATTAAGACATGATAACTCTATTTCATAAAGTTATCATATTCACAAAATAGAGATAAGATAACATCGGACCACCTCTAGAAAGAGATATAGGCTCTCAAAGCTCATTATCCACAACCATACTAATCAATTGAGATTATCTCTCGATGCACAAGACAGAAAGATAAGGAGAGAGAGAGTCTCCTTGACGAATACCTCTGAAAGGAGAAAAAGAATTGGTACTTTCCCCATTCCAAAGACTTTTCATTGAAGGAGAGTAAAATTAATTATTCCCTCCGTTACTTTTTAGTTGTCGTTTAAGAGATTTTTTTGTGTTTCAAATTAAATGTCGTTTTAAAATTTCAACAGATAGCCCACCAATATCAATGAGTGTGTCTCTCACAAATTCCCACTTAAGCCGGTCAAGATCAATTTTAACGGCCATAAATCCCTTTTTTCCTTTTTTCTCCTTCATTGTATGAACAACTTCTTGAGCTATAATTATATTATCTGAATTATGTCTTCTTGGAACAAATATCAACTAATATTTTCACACATTTTTTTCTTTGGTATATTTGAATTCAAAAGAAGTACTTGATGGTCACAAACCCATGTCATGAGTAAGTTTAAAGATGCCTCCTAATCCTTTTGCCTCTACATCTGCAACTAAAACCGGTGCTAGATTTGGTACTGGACGTCTGAACCAAGAGCTAGATGTCATCTCAGAAATAGAGGAAGTTTGTGATCAGCAGTAGTTACCCGGAATTAAAAATTACTGTTTCTTGGGAATAAATCAGTTCATATGCCACTTTGTTATCATAAGAATTTCGCTCCCACGTATCCTCTGCACCGTAATAAAGATCTGGACTTTGACTTTGACATTAATTGTTTAGTTTGGTGTCTCTCTTAAAAATGAGGGTGAAAATTTTAGGGATGAGATTTATATGAAAAATTCATCCTTGAATTTTTTACTCTTAATTTTTAGCTGATACCAAAATGAAGGTAAGATGTAATGAGCTACTTTAAAATTTAGAGTGCAGATTCTGTTTGTAAAATATTTTGTTTTAGAAATGTTTAAGTTGGTCCAATTGAAATTTATGTGAGTTTATTGTAACTCAGATCGATGTTTTCTTAATCCCAAGCCTTTTTACCAATTTACTAAATGTTTGTTTGTTTGACTGCCTTGTGTATTATCAAACCTATGGTTATATCAAATACCATGTATACCATTCACTGATTTTAAACAATTAGTCAGAATGTTTCTCCTTGTCCTTTCAGGGCTATTAATGTAAATAACAGCACAGCATTTACTGGCGCAAAATGGAGTTTTTCTTCCAATTTTTTTCTTTTGGATAGATCTTTATTCGAAGTGATGGCACCTTTTTGGCATGAACACTAACAGTGGTTTATAAATTTTATTCTGCAAATATCCGTTCTGCTTGGTTCTGTAGCTGGTCTGCCAGCCCTCTTAATGAGCCTTGTACAATTCACTTTAAGTTGAGCTGCATATGTTGATCATCAAACTTTTCATTGTAACAATGTAACTCGATGGGTTGCTTCCTCCTTGGTTTCCTCAAGTATTTCTTTCTAAAATAGTGGCAGGTGATTACGATTAGAGTTTGGTTTAATAGCGTGTGCTCATTTTTTTCCCCTTTGTTAGAGATATAAAGCCATTAACCAACCAGTTTAAACTTTTAGGAGAGTTAGTCCGTAACATGGTGACACCCTTTTGGTTTAATCTCCTAAGTAAAGCTCTTCATTCATAAAGTTCTTGACTTCTTGCCAGCTAGTGTTATCTGATAAATGTTTTCATGAGTACAATAATGACTATTAGTTCATTTATGTCTTTATAAATACAAAATACAAAATACAAAATACAGGGCATAGCTGTTTGCTTCATTTTAATTAAGCTGCAATTGGTCGCTATAAAAAATAACGCCTAGAAAATGTAGTGAATCCGTTAAAATGGCGTATAACCTGGATTTGCTCTTTTCTTACTGATAAGGGAAGCACAAGCAACTGAAGGCAGTCTATTCATTATTATTTGAAACACGGATTCAGCAACATTTATATCAGGATTGTCTTGGATTGATAAAAAAGTATTTAAAACATTTGTCTTGGTAGTCGATTAATATCCTGGTCACCACATAATACACACATTGTTCCCCAGTTATTTGCACTTCGATCACTGGTACAAAAATGGTTACACCTATCATTTTCGAAAATCTAAATGTATGAAAGCATGCACTTATCTATTCATCTATTGACATCCTTTGCCAAGTTAGGAGAGGTTCTGGATCAGGTGGAAGAACATCTTGGAGCACTACATCATCTCCTTCAAGCATCTCTATCACTCTGTTCATTGAGGGACGATCATCTGGCTTCATTTGTATGCATTTTAAGGCAGTCACAATCATCTTCTTTGCTACATTCTTTTCCTCATCTGCGGCATTGCTTACATCTATTGTTTCCTCAAATTGGTCATAAACCCATTTAGCAAAGTAGTTTTGCCAAGAATTCTCCACAACATTTCTGTTCTTTCTTCTACCTGCCATTTCCATCAACAACATCCCAAAACTATAAACATCAGCTTTGTGTGAGATGCCTCCAATGTTTTTGTACAACAACTCAGGAGCCATGTATCCCATTGTTCCTCTTGCTGCTGTTAGAGATAAAGTACTTTCATCTATTCGGTACAACTTTGCCAGCCCAAAGTCAGAAATCTTAGGGTTGAAATTCTCATCAAGAAGAATGTTGTGAGGTTTGATATCGAAGTGTATGATTTGCATGTCACAACCTTGGTGTAGGTATTGAATTCCACGAGCCACACCTAGAGAAATGTCATACATTTTCTCGTAGCTTAAAGGTATGTTCTCTTGCTCTTGTGAAAATGTGTGCTTATCAAGAGAACCATTAGACATGAACTCATAGACAAGAGCTCGCTTTGTTCTCTCAGCACAAAATCCAATTAGCTGCACCACATTGACGTGACGTATCCTTCCAATGGTTGCAACTTCATTGATGAACTCTTGTCCATTGGTTTGGGGCTTGCTCAATACCTTAACAGCTACGATGTGTTTGCTCCGAAGCTCACCTTTATAGACAGAACCATAGCCTCCTTCACCTAACTTGTGCTTGAAACATTTGGTTATCCTTTTTATTTCAGAGTAAGAGTACCTGATGGGCATGAAATTATTGTGACTCTGGATAAAATCTTCAACAGTGTCATTCCCGGATAAACGCCTCTTTCTCCATTTATATATCAAGAAGGCAATCACAAAGGGTGACCCAAGTACAGATTTTGCAATAAACCATCCTGTCGAAATAAGTCAAATTAGTAGAAAGCAGTAAGAAATTAATGTTGCATATTCATCTGTTTTGCTATTAGAAAATATTTTTGAGCATACTCCCATGCTTAAATTAATTTGCCCTCCTCTCTATTTTAAAAAATTACACTCCCCTTTCGTGAGATGGAAAATGCGATACATTTAGTCTATTTTTATATTTTTCATTAAAACTCTACAAGGTCAAAAACTTAAATTGTAGCCATTATCCAGTAGGGTTGAAGTCACTGGTGATGTTGTCCGTTGGGCACAAGAGCAACAATGCCGATGCAAATTAAGGATGAGTTAGGGCATGAATAATGGGTTAGAGACAAACAGTTTAGCTATTCAAATGAGGATTGAAAATGGAATAATAGACCTAGCTTAGTAAAATTAATTATTCCCTCCGTTACTTTTTAGTTGTCGTTTAAGAGATTTTTTTGTGTTTCAAATTAAATGTCGTTTTAAAATTTCAACATAGAATTAATTCTTTCATACCAATTTTATTATTATTTTTTCTTACTTTATTAACTATTTAACACGTAGAATCTCTCAATATTTAATCATCCAACTTCTATCTTTCTTTTACCACCTATTTTGTTGGTCAATCACATTCTTTCTTTTTCAATTAATGAGTCAAAGGGTAATACTATCTTTTACTTTTTTTTTTTAAATCAAGACTATTAAGTTATTTTATGAATACTAATATAATTTCCTTAAACGACAAATAAAAAGGAATGGAATGAGTAACTCACACTTATTATTGCGACCAAGATCGCGGCATGAGCGGCGAACATTGTTAGAAGTCGTCACTAATTTTATTTAAAATAGAAAAAATTGAAAAACTTTTCTTAGAAAATGATTTTTGAATCCAGATTAGATTCGAGAGTCGATTATGCATAAGAAATAGCGAAAACTTAATCTAACAGCACCCCCTAATACACTCGTCTTGAGACGATACCTTAAATCAGTTATGCAAATCTTGATAATCTCATAATACATTTGTTTTACCTCTTTCGTAAAAAGATAAACTAAAAAACATGATTTCTGAAAATTTAAATTTTTGACATGATGGAATAAGAATTTCGCTCCTACGTATCCTCTACTGTAATAAAAAACTCAAAGTCACATAATTCTTTAAAAAAATATTATGTGATAGTTACTTTTAACTTTTGAAAAAAATTTATTTTTATTTTAAAAATTCATTTGATTGTTTTATGTTTTAAAAAAAAAATTGAATCTTCAAATTGTCATAACTCAAATGATTATAAACATTACAGGATCAACAACAGTTACAACTCAGTTAATTCTATTTTATTCTTTAAAAAAGGAGTTCAACTATTTTATTTTTTATTTTTTTATCATGTTTCTCATTTTTGTTTTATTCTTTTTCTACCCCAAAAAAAATAACAGAACTAAAAAAAAAATACAGAGGCCTTACAAAAAAGGAAAAAAATAGGGGGTCTTCTTTTTTTAATGGAAACAAGAAGGTGAGGC